>JAJMBN010000179.1:0-31412 GCA_030572735.1 Sugiyamaella mastotermitis
TTTTTTTTTTTTTTTTTTTTTTTTTTTTTTTTTTTTTTTTTTTTTTTTTGATAAATCTACTGAAGTTGATATCTCAACCCACCGTCTAGTGTAATTTCTAGTTTTGGTTGTGGTTGAAAAATTGCTGCCATCAAACACGCTCCCGTGTAAATAAGCCGCCTAGACCACGCACGGCTGTAAATTTTATCGAAGATCGTAGAACTGATGTCTTGAAACTTTAACAAATTTATGTTAACATGTTACCAAGAATAGCAAATGGATCTTAACCCCGATGAATGAATTTAAGTTTAAAAAATTCAAAATTTAGCTTTTTATTTCATGAATTATATAATGATATCTGGCCAAGCATATGACGCTGTTAGCATGATCTCCAGCTCTGCAACTGTATTACAGTATGACAATAACTGTTAATCTGAAGTACAGCCTCGGATATCTATCAATATATAGAAAAAAATAATCTTTGACATTTGTGGGGTTGAAAGAAACGGTGATGAGTTTAAACTATTGATAACTCCAGATAAGGGCATCGGGTAATCTGATAATTTATCAAATTAAGCTATCAATGTAGTGGGCAAGTTGATCCGGAATAGTGTAGTCCATCTGGGCACACGGATTTCACTGTAAAACTTTCCTGCTTAAATAGAACAGACCAGGCTGCGGAGCAGCACCTACCAAAAGTTTTTTACTCCGTTTTCTTAAAGTGAAGAAATCCAAAATGAAAGAAATTATAATTGTAAATGAAGAAACTGGTTGTATTGACTAGGCGTATAGCTTGAAAAACTATCACCATTAATGAACCCATTCTTTCTGTAGAGTTTCAGCGCAGGCTCGAAATCTGCACCACAGCCAGTTTCTAGACTTAATAATTTAAGGCCATCCATTTTAGCAACTGCAATAATCTTCGTCAAAAGAGCCTGAGCAATGCCTCGATGCAGATAGCCAGGATGTGTTCTCATAGTCTTGAGTTCGCCATGGTCAGCATCCAATATTTTTAATGCACATATTCCTGCTACATGGTTATCAACCCATGCAGTCCACACACGAATGGTGGGATCTTTAAATGCAGATATATCTAAAGCAAAAACATGTCCTTTGGGAGTATTTTTAGTCATTTCTAAGAAATGATAACTTATAAGGTCTTGAACCTCTTTTTGTGAGAGATCATCTAATTTGATAATAATATTTGCAATCATAATGGAGTTGGCACTGTCGCTTGATAATGCAGATGTAATACAGATATGATTTAACTTGGTGGTGGGAGTAGCCATCTATTTATGCTTCACAAGGGCACGGATGATGACACATTCTTTGACAAGCTTATGAGAGATCTCGTTCAAGACTCCCCGATTTTTTTGGTATTCGGAGGAAAGAATATTACATTATATTTATATACAGTATTTTGTTTTCATACATAGCCGTAAACTCCTGATCGAAGAAGGTTAAGGTCTTCACAGACACAGCCAAACTCTTCAATGATAGCGTCTGTCTTGAATCTTCCCATAATCCGTAATTACCGGTGCCATCTTCACCTACAGACTGGCTATATTCAGCAAGATCACTAGATGCCAGGAACCAAAATGGACCAAGCCGATAGTTATAGTTACTATAATAGTGGGGATATCACCTTTTAGTGAATTATGAGCCATTTGAAGTCCATCATACATTGGTGCACTGTTTGCTCCGTACATGTGCACATTAGCACCTTCATGAATAAACACCATAACCGGTACTTTACCACTGCTCAATACTCCTACTGGAACTGAGATAGATATTCAAATTCAGTAATTATTCGGTCTCACATTTAGTAGGAACACTGAGCCATGGTATAGGTAATGCTTCAATTGGATAGTGATCTCTTGGAAGTTGAATACAATATGAGCCTAGTTTGGTGCCATCGAGTGTCTTATCAACCCCAGGTTGTCAAAAGCGCCGGTCCCCTGAATCGGCCAGAAACTTGAGCAAATGGAATTACCAAGAATTGAGTCACCTACAGTTCAGGAAATTCAAGGCCCACGATTTTACCTAATGGAGAAACCTTGACAGTTTTCTTAGATGTTGAAAATGTATAATATGTAACCGGCGAATAAAGCAGATTGCCGAATGATGAAATATTAAATTGAGTCAATTTGATAAGCGGGAATTCTACATTCTATTTGGCAGGGCTTGGAATTGACGGCGCTTATCGCGTAGGTCCCTCTCCACTGATAAGCCCAAATAAGGCTCGTCATGGACTGCCATAACATTAGTCTGTACCATAGATATGCAGACTACTGCCGAAGTCATCCCCTAACAATTTATATAAATATCGTAGTGGGGAAGCAGTGTGTCAGTTTTTATTCTTTTTTATTTTTTATTTATTTCTTTGTATCTACTCAATTTAAATTCAGCCAGCATAATGGATCAGCTACTACACAGAGATTTGTCAACCGAGCCTTTTGAGGTCGATTATGCCAAAGGCTCGTACATTTATTTGAAAAATGGCAGAAAGATTCTTGACGGATGTGGAGGTGCTGCTGTTACAGCAATTGGCCATTCCGTACCTGAAATCGTTGAACAAGTGCATAAACAGCTTCAAAGAGTAAGCTATATCCACTCATCTGAATACACATCTGATGCTGCGGAAGAATTCGCTAATGAACTCATTAAGGACTATACTCATGTGTTTAGCAAAGTATATTTGGCATGCTCTGGCAGTGAGGTAAATGAAGCAGCCATTAAGATGATCATTCAGTATTTCCATGAAAAAGGCCTACCTAATAAAACAGAAATAATTTCTAGAAAACAGTCTTACCATGGCAATTGTTTAGGAGGACTATCTTTAAGTGGCCATACTGCTAGACGGAAGCCCTACGAGAGAATTCTCAGTACGCATCACCATTTTGTGAGCCCAGCATATGAAGCCAGATATAAATTACCGGGCCAAACAACTGAACAGTACGTTAATAGCCTTGTTAAAGAATTGGAAGATAAGATTTTAGAACTTGGACCTGATAATGTTGCAGCTTTTTTTGCTGAGCCAGTTGTTGGAGCAACTAGTGGTGCTGTTACTGCTCCTCCAGGATACTTTGCAAAAGTGCGGGACATTTGTACTAAGTATAATATAATCTTAGTATTGGATGAAATCATGTGCGGAGCTGGTAGAACTGGAACATTTTTTGCATTCGAGCAAGAAAACATTATCCCAGACATTGTTACATGTGGAAAAGGCATTTCGAGTGGATATGGACCTTTATCTGCTTGTATTTTCAGTCACAAAATCGTTGAAGGGCTTAGACAAGGATCTGGAGTATTTATCAATGGTCATACTTATCAAGCATATCCTGTCTCGTGTCGGGCAGGTGTAGCTGTCTTGAGATACATCAAGGAAAAGAAATTGTTATTTAACGTCCACAAACTAGGAGCTTACCTTGAGCAAGAGCTTAGAAAAGCTTTGGATGATTCAAAAATTGTCTTTAATATCAGAGGTAGAGGGTTATTTTGGGGTATAGAAATTGCCGATAAAGCAACTTCTTCACCTTTTGATAGTTCGTTAAACATTGGAAATTTGCTTCAAAAATCGATTCTTGATCACGATGTAGCAGTTTATCCTGGTAGAGGAACTGTTGATGGAATCAATGGAGATCATATTTTACTAGCTCCTATGTATACATCAAGTTATGAAGATATTGATACAATTGTTAAAGCTGTCAAAGACGCTATTTTTGATCTAGAAGGAGCTCTGTTAGCTAAAAAGATCATCAGCTAGAGTTGAAATATATTGACAAATCAAAAAAAAAAAAAAAAAAAAAATCAAATATCAGTATGTGATATATCTGCCATTATTTTTTATTTGATAAAGCATGCCAAATTATCAACTCTTTCATGTATTTACTACACACTACATAAATTTAAATTATAACGTACGTACCTACCTTACTTATGTGTATTATTGTTATCATCTAACTGTTATTATCATCTCACTTTAGTTTCGGCAATCGTCTTTTCTTTGATGTCTTAATAGACTTAATAGCCATTGTATGATAAGTGGTATTATGTCGTCGCAAGCTATCCTTCCTTCTAAAACTTTTCTCGCATTCATTACAAGTATATCTGACAGTATTGTGAACCGTAGCGATATGCCGTTGACATTCTTGACTTCGGAAAAAGCCAAGAATACTCCATGGACACTCTTCTGCATTGCAATAATAAGATCGTTTATGCTCATACTTATCAATATGATCTGCAAGCTCGATAATGCTCAAACTCTTTGTGGAGCAAAACCGGCATTTGTAATGTCCCTTTTTGTTGGCATACGCTATATTATGCCACTCAGATCGACTATCTATCATTTCAACTAGACTTGATTTATTTGGTATTTTCTTTTTAAATTGGGATTCTGGAGCATTTGAAGAATTGTTTTCTCTCTTTGCTTTTCTCTTCCTACTGTTTCGTTGTGTCGCAGTTTCTAGAATTTCAGGTTGACCAGCTCTGCCATTACTATCCATAGAATCTCCAGCTGTTACAACAGTTCCTTTATCTACTAAAGAAGATGTAATGGAGTTCGAGAGATCGTTGGTTTTTGTTAATTCGTTACGAAAGATAGTTCTATCAGAATCTTGACAATTACTAACAGAAGCACTCAAATATTCAAATAACATATCAGACCGAGAGTCTGATATAGAATTTGAATTGTCATCACGACTATTTATAGTCTGACTAATGGTGTAATTTTGTGTATCAGTATAACTGGGAGGTGAATAATCTACAGAAGTACCACTGAAACCATCAAGATGTCTAGCTAAAGTTGCAGGAGATGAATATTCACTTGGACTCTTGGTTCCCGTTGATTTATCTCCAGAGGAAAGGAACTCTTCGGATTCTTCAATCTTATCTGAGTAATCAGAAGTCTGTAATACAATATCATGATTGCCGGCAATTGAAGAAGAAACAACAGAAGATTCAAGATTTTGCTGAGAATATGATTCGATAGGTGTCCCTCTTACCTGAGAGTCAACAAGATCAAGGACAGGTGTTTGAGCGTTTGAGTTGGAACAAGATGATATAGTACTTTGTACATTCCATGACGTAGATGTTATTGCTGATAGTGAGAAAGAAGATTCTGGAGCTTTAGAAGATGTCATAAGGGAATTTCTTGAGAATAAATTTGCATCGTTTAACAGAAATGAAATATTGTATTTTTCACTTCTACTGGAAGAAGGAGTACTACTATTACACATTGAATAGTCAAAAGAAGGATAGTCAAGATTAGCAAGTCTGTTAGAATAAGATGATGGTCGCATATTTGTGTCATTAGCTTCGGTATCAGGGCTTTTCAAATGTGATGATTCATAGAGGGCTGTCTCAGTTTTCCCCAAATAATCCTGGATATCTGATTTTGACGATACTGCAGAGAGTTGACCATTCAATGGAAAGCGAGAGTGTGTTGTGGATGGAAATCCAATTCGAGGAGTTATAATAATATTGTTATGATACGGACCTATTCCCATTTGAACAGCTTTGGTACACGTCTTCTCACGTCCCCACACAGCAGCACACGGGGTAGTTGTAGTGCCAGGTGAAAGGTCGAATTTCTTTGCTGTGAAAATCTCATGTATTGGAGATGTCTTATATAGTAATAAAGGCGCCGGTCGTCTTACTGGGGTTGTTCTATTGGAAAGTGGTGAAGGTCTATTAGCACGTTCCACAAAAGCATCTGGCGACTCTACTGACTCTACTTTTACAACTGAACTTGGAGGAGTTATATCCCCCTTCGTGTGGATAAACTTCATATTTGGATTGAGACGTGTAATGATATACTGTATTTACACTTACTGGGCTCCAAACTGTTTATATTATATCACAACGGCCAGCTGATGGTTTCACATATTACGAAATACTTCTAATTGTCTAGACTAATCCGGTTAGGCGCAATTCTATTACATGTCAAGTTTACAACATATTCTAAAACTTCTACGCAGTTTGTAAGTGAAAACAAAGCATACAATAGCCGATTTTTTAAATATGAATATTTAAAGATTCTATTATTTAAAGTATTCATATTATATGAGTCGTTAGTTAAAATACGGCTTTAAATCATATCAATACCGTTTTTGACCCCTGGAAAAAGATTATGCATTATCAGAGACCTCCCTTGAAAATTTCCTATTCGGGATTGCTTCAGCACATTCTTGTTTATTGCACTCTCCAGTCTAAAATAATGATAAGACTCTATAACTTGGGGTTTTTTTTTAAATATTACTGATTACATATAATATTATATAAAGCATTTCAAATAATTTTGCAAGATATAGAATATTGACGATGTATATTGAGGACGTATGTTGACAATTAAGGTAGGTGATGGCTTAAGGCCAGAATGCTAGCAATCCCCCACAGGTGCCTCAACTACAAGTTTTCAAGAATAGAACTTTTTAAAAAGTGGGTCAGCTACCACTATAAATAGCTGCTATATTAATATCTTCAGGAGTTAATTGCTAATATCACTTAATATATGTTTCCCACTTTCTCGTTCTCAACTTGGCCGGGTGTACCGCTTATTATATATATTTTACCGCGTAAAAAATAGAGAGATACCACCAGAAGAGTAATTTATAGATTGATTATACCTAGTATTTAGGAGTATCACTATATCACTATGGCTCTTCAATTAACAGTTAAGGCCTCTCTGACTTCTGATTAACTTCTCCAACTTGACTACAACAAATTTACATTTGTTTAATATATCTTAATTATTAATTACTTATTTAAAAGTACGGATCTTTTTCACTCACATAATACTAAAAATTATATTCAACAGTGCCAGAGCTAAAAAGAAATGAAATGTTGAAAACAAAACTCACAACAGCAAAGCTTAATTTAAAAAGTAAAACTGGAGGCATGAAAGAATTAGTTTCATTTAAGAATGTCATAATGTGCAGCACATAAATCTGTTAAATTCATAAGTATTATTCCAAATATAATAAAAAAAGAAGAAGCAAGAATCTCTTCACGATTTCTATATATTAATAGCCAATGTTAACTAAGGTCAACAAGAAAGGTAATTGAAAGAGGAGCCAATTCGGATAGCCCGTTTTAAATTCGAATGCAACAGAGAAAAAGAGGGAATTACGTTTAATTATGGAAGATTTTCGTGTTGAACGATTAGTGAAAGGCTAAGGAGATGGTGAACACAAATTGGATGAAGTCGACCAACGCTTACAGGAGTGTTACAACTATTTTTTGACCCTTAAAGAAGAAGCACGACATACTAAGAAGAAAAAGAATTATAATGAGTTGGTTCATACCAATATTCAAGATTCAACAGTAGCAGAAGAATGGATAATAACACACGGGACAAACTGGGTGCACTAGCCCCAGGCACGATTCTAAATTATGTACCTCAAACCATGATATTCAGAAAATGGTAGAACGAAGAGTGCAGGGCATACTATCATCCAGATATAGTAACATCAAAAAGAGAACAAGAATTTCCACTTCATGCAATGAATAGTATACAAGATAAAGACGGACTCAATAGTCTTAGCAAATCCAGCATTTATCATATAATATTTGTCTTAGTGGTGCTCCATGCCATTTAAAAAACGTATATACCATACTTACCATTTTTAGATGATGTGTTTGAGGGCATGAATAATAGGAAAGATGGAGTTTGGGAAGCGCATATCCGTAAAAGAACTGTTAAAGTTCCAATTGAGAACTTCGAAAAGGAGCCGTTTAACTGGAATCGTATAATGGTGTTGAAAAATTAGCAAATACAATCGATGATGGATATACTATTGAAAGAGTGGGAAACGCTAGGTATTAATGATATTACACAAAAGAGGCAGCAGCATGAAAGAAAAATGCAAAACCAGAATCAGGAGAATAACAACGAAAAGAACAGAGATAGAAAAGACTGTCTGCTATTACTAGGAAGCCCAGGGAAGCAATGTTGAGAGGTTAAGGCAGTATGCTGCGTGGTGATATGAGAGAATTAGAAATTTCAGATTTTTCACATTCAGGATGTCCCAAATTTCTTAGACAGCAACGAAAAGTGCCTAGCAAAAGTTACCAGAGAGTCCAAACTGAATCGTACTGGACATCATAACTATGCAGAATACTATAGACATAAGAACCTGCTTCTATGCTGGCAGAATACAGTGGCAGCAAACTTCAGAGGGAGGTATGAGAATAAGAAGGAACACTTCCAAGGTCTAAGCCAGAACGAGAACTGGTATCATATCAAGATCGTGCCTGAATGCTACAGTACAGCTGTAAAGTCATGTTCTGACTATGGTCATGAAAGTTTAGTTAGAGTTTATAAGCTGGAATAAATACGGCAAAAAGATAGATCATAGTTTTCGAGGATCTTCTGCGAAGTTTTTCAGCTCTAGAAAAATTCCATAGATGACATTCATCATTTTGGTTATTGGAAAGAATAAGATGGTTTAACGCAAATCTATCTAACCAAGATCTAACGATTAGTAATGAATATACTATCAGGAAACAGAATAGATGAAGAGTACTATTTATTATGGTCTGGAAGTACCACAATTTCTTAAAGAGCAATTAATATAACAAATCAATCCGTACCTAACAGCTGTGAAAGAAAACAGACTTGAGCAAAACAAATTTAAAAAGACTAATATAAATTCACAAAATGATAGTGATAAATAATTCTAAGATGAAGAAGAGCAAGAAGACAAGGAGGGGAAGAAGACGAAGAAGAAAAGAGTAAGAATAGCTTGCGTGCAATTATCAGCTACACAATACAGCAGATATCTCTGAAGCTGATCAAAATAAAGGTAGAAAATAAACTCAAACTCCAAAACAAATATGGAAGGAAATTGAAGAGCAACCTTGGAAAAGGTGAAAGAATTTCTTAATATCAAGTGATTATCTTAGGGGGTGTTTTCATTCAAGGCAAGGTAAAAATCAATAGGAAGCTTAGAGTTGTCCCCCGACTTCGACATTAATTCGCACACTATATATAGTCACCCAATTTTTGAAAGTGAAGAGTATAAGGAATTCGAAAAAGAGCAAATCAGAATATTAGACCGCAGAGTACCGCCGTGTCTTAAAGACATTCAGAACATGCGATTGATGTATCAAACTATGCTATCAGTGCCAAAGAAAACTGATGTTTTAACTTCTACTGTTAAATGTGTAAAACAGAACGAGGCCAAGTCAAATTAATATAGCAAAGCCTTCTACAAGACATGAAGACATTAGTAGAAGCTTCAGATACTAAATATTTAATTAGGGGAAATAAAATAGCAGTTTCAACTGCTTAATAAAACTGAATCATTCTTCCTCAAAAGTTAGTCAACAAGATGAGAAGATACTGCAGGTACGCATAATGAAGTACAGAAAATGGGTGAAAAAATATAGAAAATTGCTCGGATTAATCAGGCTCAGTGAGAGTTGTCAGTAATCTTGACAAGAAGTTGGACAAAGTCTTCTCGGGACTGCATAAAAGGGTGCTAGAGAAGGAGGTTAGATTTCAAATTTAACAAAGACAAAATGGAGAGCGGTTCTTTAACTAAAAATGCTGATGATTTATTCTTAGAACCTTGTACAATGGAATTGCACAGGAATGATGACAGAAAACTTCATTTAAAAAATATGGAATTTACTTCAATGCTGATTAACAATGGCCAATCGAATTTACAGAGCGAGAGGATGGATGCATGGTAACGAAATAAACAGATCGAAGAAAGAATTTCTGAAGACTCTGAAGAGGATACTGGTGACTATCAAGGATATCGTTTAATTCATACTATACAAGCAACTGCTCAGTTGTTAAATGATGAATATTATCATGGGGCCAATGGTGTTAAATCTCTTAAAAAACAAGATAGAAGACTACTGAAGCAAAGTAATATACGAAGAATTGATTCGGATAACTATAGGAAGTTTGCCAGGCGGATGCAGTTTGTTCAAAATGTCGATAAATTTATTGAAGAGCATGCCGGTGAATGATTTATAGTAGACATGGCATCGAACAACTCTGAAAGCTACATAATACAAAAGAAGATGAAGTTGCCCATTATGGTAAACAAACCATATCAATAGATTTTAGAGGAGGTGTTCAAATAGAGAGAAAAGAAGTTCATATTCTCCAATGGACAGTTAGAAGTATTACAATATATAGTGTAGAATAGTGCTGAATACGAACCCAACTAAGAATGATCTATTTAATTAAACAATGACTGATATATATCATTTCTGATCAATTAAACCATATAAATCTTCTATTCAAGTAAGAAAATTTATTAAAAACTTGGGTTCAAGATATGGAGTAGCATTATGAAGCGTACCGGTAACTTAAGTTACATCATGCGCTCGCTACACCTACAGCACAAATGCTTCATTACCGTTACGACTAAAGCAGCCTGCACCTGGTGATTTAGATATCATATAGTACTCGTTTCATGACAGAACCTTTAAACCTGTGATGGAAATTTGGATTCAATAAGTCTACTTTATTAATTTAATTTCATATTTAATTAGTTCATTATAGCAAGCCTTCAGCATTCACAGATGCACCGCCATGCGGCTGTGATGGATGTGTATATAGTTACATATATTATTAAACACATAACATTTGTAATACTTGATCTCCTATATTATTGTATTTGTTATGGTGAGTAGCAATGGTTACTATTTATTATAAAGTAAGCTAGAAAATGGACTAACAAGATAGTTTTCAGCATTTAACGGCGGTTCAGTATTTGGAGGGCCATCGGGATTTGGAAGGCCTCAGAAATTCTCTCAGTATTTTCGATGCTATCCAGTAGCAATGATGCCGGGCAAAGAGCGAGAGAATGTCAACTATGGAGGAAAAATAGTTTTACCACCCAGTGCACTTAATAAATTAACCATGCTTCATATCACATATCCTATGTTATTTCAACTGAAAAGCGAAGAAACCCAATTGGTTACCCATGGTGGAGTTTTAGAATTCATTGCCGAAGAAGGTCGAGTATATTTGCCACAATGGATGATGGAGACTTTAGCATTATTGCCGGGATCCTTAATTCAAGTTGCATCTATTGATTTGCCATCTGGTGCATTTGTGAAAATTGAACCTCAATCAACAGATTTTTTAGATATTTCAGATCCCAAGGCTGTATTGGAGAATGCACTTCGAAACTTTAGTACCCTAACAGTTGATGATATCTTTCAAATATCATATAATGATCGCATTTACAGTATTAAGGTTCTCGAAATCAAACCTGAGAATCCTAATAATAGCATATGTGTTGTTGAGACTGATTTAGAGGTCGATTTCGCTCCTCC
The DNA here is from genome assembly GCA_030572735.1 of Sugiyamaella mastotermitis. NCBI lineage: Eukaryota > Fungi > Ascomycota > Dipodascomycetes > Dipodascales > Trichomonascaceae > Sugiyamaella > Sugiyamaella mastotermitis. Next base: position 11,281 of record JAJMBN010000179.1, read on the forward strand.
TGTAGGTTATGTTGAGCCATCTTATAACAGTGGAGCGGCATCCTCTGTTACTGCATCGGGACCTCCATCGAGAGGGTTTTCTACACCAGTTGCTCTAATGGCAAATAATATTGGATATGAAAAAATTATCAAGCAACATGCCACAGCCTCTGGAATTGGTGCTCAAGTGTCGTTTTCTGGTGAGGGTCAAAAATTGTCCGGTAAAGCAGTTTCCAAGAGGGCCCAATCTTCATCTGAATCACTTAATCAGTCTGATATCCAACTTGATTCTCTATTGACTAATGATGCTCCAGCTTTAAATTTACCATTTGGACAATTGTTTTTTGGATATCCGATTATCCCTGTGAAAGATGATTCTGCTGTAGATGAACCTGAGTCTGATTCTAAACCAGTTTTCCATGGCAGTGGCCAGACGTTACGACAAAGCAAAAAGAGAAAGCCCCAGAGTACAAGTAGTTTAAATGAAGAATCTACGCTTCGATCTCGAAAATCGCCTGAAGTTATTGAAATCGATTGATTAAGCATATCCATTTAATTTAATTTATTATTATTATGACATTAAGTAATTAAACTAGATGATTAGTGAATAAATATACTAATAAAATTCAAGATCTATGGCTCTTGACAGGCTTAAGACGGTTAGAAACAACACGTTGTAAAGAAATAGGTAGCGTTGTTCCAAAGTTTGAATGGTCTAAATATTCTTGCTCCATTTGTGATAGTGTCCTTGTTAGATTGTTTGATAAAAGTTCCTCATCCTCAGCAGAAGTTCCAATTGTAGGAATCTGTGAAGTTGATGCTGGGGTATTGAGTAACGTGAACCTTCTTCTTCTTAGTTTTGGATGAGAAATTAGTTGTGCAATATTATCATTGCTATCTTCGTTATGGGTACGAATGTCGTCCGAAAATAGACCGGCTGTTTCTTCTACTTTAATACCTTCAATAGGATCTAATTCATCACTAGCACCACCTGAACTACCAGTATCTGTAGTGTCGGTCTCAGAATAGATTAGCGGTCTGCTGAGGAATCCATAGCTGAATACACTGGTACCAATGACAAGCTTTGTCAAGTTTACCAGTTCCTCTACATATTCAATAATCTCCTCTGTCCCAGAGGATGTCGCTGACCATCCCATATAGTTCCTTCGAAGCATATTGTTATTCAGCTCAACATCTGTAAGGGGTTTGATTTCCAATTCATCTCCAGAATCAGAAGCAGCATGACTTTCCGCTTCATGACTAGCCAAAATTTCTCTGACCCGATTTACTACTCTTAGATGTGCTATACGAGCACTTGGTAAATACTGCGGCAATGGGGTTTTTGTTCGTAGTGCGATCTCAACTGCTCTAAAGCTAGTAATCAGACACCCATATACTTCTCTCCTATAAATATAGATATAAGAGCTTAAATCACCAACAGAAGCAGATCCGTATTGGCGTCTTAGAAACGAAATATTACAGAATTTGTCAACAATTTGATGAAGAACAAATATAATCTCTTCAAATATCTTATCCAAATGCTTAAAAGTACCTTTCAGTCTAGGTTCGTTCTTGGTTAGAGCACGATATCCCTCAGCTAGTGATAACGCTTTATTGGCCTTCTTCCAATATTTAACTACATTAATACGCGAATTCTCGAGTTCAGCATAATCAGCCTTTTTACCTTTCAAGCCGGGTCCACCCATAGTACCCTCTAGTAATTCGCAATATCGAACAGCATTGACAATTTGATTGACAAGCTCAGTTCGAGCTTTTTTAGGGAAGATAACAACTTGAATTATAACTGCAGCGGATCCACCAACTAGCATGCTAATACAACGCTTCGCAAAGTTTTCAAGAATAGTTCCAGGAATAGTTGGATAATAAGTTGAAAGAATAACACTTGTTGAGCTCACAAGACCAACGACGCCAGCTTTTGGATATGGAGACATGAGATTAAAATAATAGCCTATAAAGGTACCAATTGTTAGTATAACTATCATGACAACATTTGCTCCAACAGAGTCATTATACTTGGCAACAAATGAAGCATATCCAAAAGCACTACCAACAGTCAAACCTATAGTTCTAGCGATAAAAATATTCCAAGTTGCACCCATTGAAGTCTCTAATACCAAACTTGCAACGAAACCAACCCAAGAACCACGGATATCAAGGTACCAGGTTCGCATACGGGTGGAAAATGCAGGAAAAGAAACTAACATCATTAGCACCACATACTTGAAGGTGAACTTCAAATGTTCTTTATATAAAGAAGGCAGATCTAGAATATCGGCAAAAAATATCTGTACCTTTTTAATCGTTGTACTAGGTTTGTTACCAACCATCTCAGTGACAACTTTTTTTTGATAAGCAGCCAGACTAGCTAAATTCTGGATTGATGTAATATCTGCTTCTTTTTCGTGAACACCAGTCCAGAGGTATTTCAAGAAAGCCCTCTTAGATGTTAAAGAAGATAACCATAATGATCGACCTCTATAGCCCTTTTTAGATCGTTCCACACGAACTTCTACTACTCCTTTTGATAGAGACAAAAGGTTGATAGAAGTGTTAGAAAACTCTCGTAGATTAAGTAGGAACGATGAAAGTAAGAAATACTCCTCACGAGCAAGCAGCATTTCACTATCTTCGGCAAGTTTAATTAAAGCTTTATCCAAGCTTACTGGTATAGTATTATCAAATTGGGCAATTGCCATAGCTAATAATTTTAAGTTATCGTCAATAGCAGACAATATTTCCACAGAATTAGGTAACTTGGCAGCGGATTTTTCATCGGTATCCTCAACTCCTATACCTAATAAATTGACATTTTTAACAGACACATCATACGAGTAGGATACTGCTAATTTTACACAATTAAATCCAAGTGATATTGCATGCCTGAGGTTTTGTACTGGTTCCTTAACAGATTCAATAAACGATAAAAGGAGATCGACATCAGCATGCGAGATTTCTTTCACTACTGTAGTACTATCTGGTGTGAACGTTTTTTCCCTACTAGTGGTTTCATCAGAATTCTTAGTGCTTTTACCAGATTTTCTCAATTTCTCAGTTAAAAGTGAAAATTCTAATTCACAAGCACCTACTAAAGCATTTCCAGTAGCCGATGCTTCATTAAGCTTTTTCAGTAATGGTTTAAGTTCACCGGGAGCCATGAAAGCATAGGATATTTCAAACATGCATTCAGTCATGACAGTCTTACAAAGAGCCAATTTCTTTCTTACAGCAGATCTTGTAGATTGAAGGTCTTTTAATGAGATTTTGTCTTGTGTTTCAATGAAATATGATACAGTTGAGTCGATATGCCATTGCACCTCATCTAGACCGTCCACAACAGTAGTTCCAAGATATGTAGATCCAAACTCTGGAAACACTACTAGGTTCACTACTAAACAGGTTGCAAATCCTAAAAGCACAGGGATACTAAAATCTCGGTTAAATGTTCCAAGAGGCTCATTAAGGTTGGTTAAAAATCCGAAATGAGAAACTAAGAAAATAAGGAAACCAAACAGGAAGAATCTGGGAGCTACACTTCGTAAATACCCAGTAACTGTGAACATAAGGATCTCTAAAACAGCATAAAACCCAAGGGCAACCTGTTCACCAGAATGTTTCATAATAACATAAGCAAAGTGTCTTCCAAAATTGGTATATGCCAATCCAATTGCTAGTCCTCCTAAACCTTGTACAACCGTTTCAATCATATTTCCAGCACGACGGCCCGAGTGATTCGTCACGGATATTAAAGGTAGTAGATAAGGAGAGTTTCCAATTTGAGTCCTCAGATGTGGAATAATAGTGAATATAAAGCATATTGTTCCAGATAATGTTGCTTTAAAGATACGTCTAGATTGGATCCGATTTAGCTTATAGGGCAACTTTGAGTTGATTTGTTGAATTAACGAAATTTTATGTTTAGCATTGATTTCGTCGGCCATCATCCATAGTTCCCGATCACATAAAACACTTATTTATATTGGGATACTTGGAAACCAAGCTAACCAAGTCAGTTAAAACAAGGTTCACTGAATATAAATTTATATATCTGTATATTTTTTAAGCGGATAAAGTTAAGGTCGGTACACATCCGAATAGTCAGCCGTGCTAGCTGGAAGCCAACAGGATACAGTAAAAAAAGTTACAGTGTTACGTTATAGTCGGTAAGGCTGTTGTCGGATGTGTTGTTTATTAGGGTTCTCTTTAGGGGACATCACAACTCTTTGATAAAATTACCTGTTAATAGGTGAAACTAATTTTTAGCTTGATTTATTAATTCATACAGATATGGCTTATTTATAATGAAATTACGAAACCTATAGTTTCATCATTCTATAGCAACAAAGATTTAGTTACATTCTTTTCATGTAAATAAGACCCCACTTATTGGTTCCAATCACACTCTGAAATTCACACTAAATAAGGTGTCTCTCCTACATTGAGCCTCACATATTTCCACACTGTGGAATCCACAGGATGTTTTACAGTGCACTGCTTTCTTGATCAAGATTTATTATATGCACAAAAACCACGCGATTCGACACGGTTTATTAAAAGAATATAAATTGGGCCCATGAACGATATTGGAAAAAAGGCAGTGGAACTATTTAAAAATAAGCAGTATGATCTAGCAGCTGGGTTATTTAATGATGAGCTTAAGGCTGTGAATCGCAACTTTGGAAGTAAAGCAGAGCGGATAACCATCATGGATCAATTATGCGCATGCTATGAAAAAATGAAACGATTCCAGGCAGCAGAGAAGGTGGCTAAAAACATGATTCTTATAAATAAGCACGATGCTAGAGGATATTTGAGATATGCAAAACTACTGAGGATCCAGAAAAACCAACACAGTGCTTATAAGATGTATCGAGAGGGATATATGGAGACTGCAGCTGACGATCCCCTGAGAGCGCTACTAAAGAAGCTAGCAGTTGAATTATACAAATCTATGTCACTTCACAAAAGATGTGATCCTATTCAAGTATTTCCATTTGAGGTTTTGAATATTATATTCGGTCATTGTAGTATGCGAGATTGGGTTAGATGTCTACGAGTTTCATTTAGTTGGAGGGAGTATCTCGAAAACGATAAACTGCTTTGGTCTACAATGATGGATCTAACACCAATTAATAAGCATAGACAGATATCAGCCAAAGATTTTGATAGATACTTTCAATATTCTGCCGGTGTCGCATTAAATTATCTTAATATTGATCTCTCTACCAGTGTGTCTGGGATAGTACCGATGCTTGAAAATCTACAGAAGCATTCGATAGGGGGAGTAGAACAGTTAGATATCAAAGGAAATCATCAATTGGTATCTGATCTGTTTAACTTTTATGAAAAGCATCAAGGGCCCCGTATAGCCAGCATTCGATTAAGAGTTGGTTCTATCTCATTACTAGATCTGCTTGAAGTAATCAATAAAACGAAAATACCTCGGATCACTGTGATATGTGAGCGGATAGATAATTATCAACTATCATGGAAAACGTACAAGAATATGGACCATTTGATTGGGTTGTCAATAGCTACTGCTTCAACATTGTCCATAGATATTACACAAGTGTTAGAGCATATTGTGAATGTATCGAACAATTTAAAGCACTTTTCAGTCAATAATGCTGATTATTTGGGAATGATACCATCCAATGTCAATCAAACAAAGTTAGAAACACTGTCTATTGGATGCCATCGAAAGGTAGGAGTTCAGCGAGTCCAGTATTTACTTTCTACCAATCTCACTGTTCTCAAGCTAAATGGGTTTGGAGGCTTAGTGACTTCAAATACAAAGTTGTATAATTTACAAGAACTGGAACTCTATGATTGCAATCTTGACTTTAATGCATTTTATCGAAATTGCAAGTTTGGAACTGATTTGCATACTCTGATTGTAGATAAGTCACTGATTGAAATTGAGTCAAGGTTCTGGACGAGGGTACCAAATCTCAAAAAGTTCTCGTCTTTAGAGGTATTCAGTATCTCTGATAATGATATTATGTCGATGTTAGGTGTATGTCATAAATTGACTGATGTCAATGTTTCACATACAGGCATTACAGAAGCTTCAGTATTTGCGTTTGTCAAGAAACTTGGTCTCAAGCGAATACCTTGTCAGGGGTGTCAATTATCTTATAATGCTATCGTGTGGCTTCAAAATAACTCAATTAAACTGAACTAACGAGTTCTAGTAGTATGATCAGAGCGTAGACTGGCACCGGTGTGTGTAAGTTAATTTTAGAGTATGCTAGACACTAAAAGCCAGTGCGGAAGAGCTCTACTGACTTCTCTACGTGTTAACTCCGACAATATGACGTATAAAGTTAACTAGAGTCACTACAGATTATGTAATGAATCACTAATGTAAGAGCGTATAGTAGTGAAATGGTTATCAGTAGATATTGGTGTCAGGACTGTTATCTATATAACTAATTTAATGGATTGTGGAACAAGTCCAAGATAGTGTAGGAGCAACTAATAATATTTTACTTCTTTTTTTTTTAAAAAAATGAGATCTTCTAAAAAGGATTTTCTTCTTTTGAAAAAGAAGCAAAACCGTTGTTCCTCCTGCGGAGGAATAGTAACCGAGGGGTGCAAACTGATGCTAGTCTATGAATATAGTGTGCGTTTACCACTGCGCTAATCGTTAACAGCGTACGTTAAATTGTTACTGTAGAGCGGAGGTAGTAAAGATTGACATATGAGGAGCTATCTAATAAAGGTCATAGTAATAGATTTAATAGATTTGGTAAACTATAGACGATAAATAAAGATTTTTGCCGCTTTTAAAAATTAAGGAATTTTTCTGAATTGGATATTAAGGTAAGTTAATGTTACCACCAGATCTGATGAATGTCTAAAGTAATATTAAACATGTAAAAAATATTGCATGCCAGTTGAATAGGGAGATCTTAGGACAAGGTAAATAAAACAAGCCGTTCAGGCGTTCAGTGCAGACGACCAAAAACCTTCTGCCAAATGTTGGAATAAATAAATTATTTAGGGCGTATTCTCGGTTATCTAGCACCTTTATAGTCAAACCTGTTTTGTTAAAATGATGATAAACCGATGAAAAACACGATATATTTGGATGGTTGAAAATCATAAAATCACATTTTAGACAGTGCATGGATCTTGGATGAGATTATCGATCTATGAATTCTATACTTTGATCTGATCAATTAGTTACAATACTGGTGGGACTGGCTACACCTACCTACATTCAATTGGCTATCTGGTCGATAGTGTAAACAGACTGGCTATTGTGCGTTGGTGGGTAGGTGCTTGTGCGCGCAGATCTAGGGCTATGGGCAGTTACTATAACTTCTACCACAGACATTTTAATAAATGATATTAAGTTGCTAAGCATTAACAGTTAACTAGAGTAAGTATATAAGATATAATATATATATATATTGTTTCGTAATTTTTCATTCATTATATTTCTCTCCATATTATTATTTTATTAAATATCAGTACTGTTTTTTTATAACTACATAAGGAAAGGATAAGAAATCTAGGGCTATTCTAAGGTCTTAGGAGAAAGTGGGTCCAGGTGCGCATTATCTGCCAAGTTCTGCCATGATCACAGTGCTTAACGCTTAACGCTCAGCTGAGTATTTCCACTACAAACTAATTATCTAACAAGTTATTAAGGTTTTATAGTTCTAAGATAATACTCCAAGATTGTTTAAATCAGGAGCTACAGTAGTTAGTAACCAGCTGTCTACGGTAACTTTAACTGACTGCTAACTGACTGCTAACTGACTGCTAACTGATTAGCGGACCGGTAATGTCACTAACTACTATCGTTCGAACTGACTGCCGGTCTAGTGGTTAAGCTAGTAGTCTCGTATCTTGCTAGTTGGCTAGTGTTAATTGACTGGCGGCTGGTAGCTAGCTAACTACACCAAACGCTAAACTAACCACGGCTGCCCAAAAGCACTCTTGAGGTTAATTCTCAAAGGTTCAGTAATTAGCGAAGGTCTCTAATATTATAATTCCTATACAAATAAAATAGCAAAACCTAAACTATAATAGGAAAATCTATCAAATTCGGATGTAGCACATACACATTGCTTTGTTCACAAAATAATGGATGGTGGGTAGTTACTAGGTTGGTCGTTACACATGGTAATTTATTCGTTTTAGGCTAACTGCAATATACTGTAACGCGCGCGCAGTAGACAAAGCCACAAAGCCAACCGGCAATCGATATCATCACCAACCACTAGAAATCAATAAATTGTTTAATCCAATAAAATACTCCAGCAACAATGTATAACAGAAGTATTTTTTTTTCTTATAATCCCCTCTCCACAACTATACTTGTTTCATATGTCGACAATCCAATCCAACCCCAGCAGCGATCGATGGCAACTGGCTGTAAAACTTATGCCTCTAGTAGATCAAGGTTAGGAGCTGAGGTTTCTTGCATGATTTTAAAACCTTAGTTGAATTTAAACAAACGCGTATACTATCTTAAAGTAGGCCAAATTATGGTCCTCATATAGGCCAAGTTAACAAGACGATTATCTGCACCAAATATGCGGAACTAAAATAATTAACTGTTAACTGGTGGCCTAGCTGCAATTTACTAGTTTTATATATAGCAGGGCGTGATTATCTTATAGCAAAACATCCACTATTCATTCTAGCTATTTAATCTTTTACATTGGCTGAAATTGTGTATTTTGATTCTTTATAATAACTGAGACTTTAAAAGGTTGAGGGTTTTTTTTTTTTTCGTTTATTTTTTCGTCCATCGTTTGAATTACCCGTGGTGCCGATACTTTTTGATATCTTATTAGGCTTTGTGAGGTATAATTATTTTTTAGTTGCTTTTTTTTTTTTCTTTCCTGCTATTCTGCGGTGTGGTATTTTCGACCCGCGTTGCATCTGATAGTATAATATATTATTTAGACAATTGAAAGATTCCTTCTTTTTTTAATTGGCATCTATTCTGCCTGGTTTGAATTTTCAATACTGGAATATTTTGGTTTGTTTCTGTCGCTCATTTAATCCTATTATTTGATTTGGTGACCCATTACAAATTTAAAGGAAATTGGTAATTTGTACAGTACGTATAAACCAATTGAGCCGTCAATGTGGTGTATTTTTTTTTCTTACTTTGTATGGATTGAACTCTAACATTAGGTTTTTATGAAGCAGAAAAGATTACTAGTTTTTCATCATTTGGATAATTGTGATTGTAAAACTGGCCCTCTTTACTTGATTTGCCGAACTAATCCTTGATCGGTGAGACATACGTTATATTTTCTGTTTTAACTCGTCAAAACTGTTAGACCAACTACTTAATCCAGTAATAGCTTTTTTATTATTATTGGTGTACCCATTTAGGCCTAGATTATCCGTCTGTACCATTAACCGAACCGGCCATTCTACTTTGTTTAATACACTGGATAAGAATGGATTCAATAGATTCATCAACTATCCAATCTGATACCTCTTTAGGATCACCTTTAATGAAGGCTCTCACTGCTAAAATGGATGCTTTATCTCCTAGTTCGACAAAAAGCCATGATCATACCGGTACTTCAGATCTTTCCATGTCTCCATTCCAAGCTCAAGTAGATATACTTAATGGCAATGAGTTTGCACAACGACAAATTCAATTATTACTTCAAGAAAAGAAAGATCTTGATGCCCTTGTGAATGAAAAGATCTTACAAATGTCTGAATTACAAGCCCAGAATTCCAAACTATGGAAGTTGGTCAAAAGACAACATATTACTATCTTAGATTTACAGAAAGATCTTGATGCAGCAGTTGAACAAAATGAAAAGTACAAACAGATTATTGAGCGAACCGGTAGTTTATCGCCAGCTGTTGGTGATCGCACTAAGAAATTGACTGATGATTCCTCTAATATACCCAGTGATGCCATAAGCGCATCTTCCTCTACATATAGCATTCAGACTTCTGAATCTGTCTCTCATACTTTGCATAATTTATCCTCTGATGACCCTATAGCTCAACCAACAATTAGAGAGCTTAGTGCTACTACTGAAATTGCTGATTCTACTTCTTTAGCTAAAATCAGCAAACCAGCCAAACCAGCCAATATGGATCAAACACAACCCATTGTACCAACTGCTACGATATTAAAAGATGATTCTTTTGTTCTACCTTCAATAGTTGTTCAATCTCCTAATACCACTGATACTCCAACCATGGCTCCTGCTGCTTCTGTTTCTGATATCACTGTTGATCATAACAGTTCAAGTCATGAAGATTATCAGCCTAATGAGAATGATCCAATTGTTCCTGATACTATTTTGAGTCCTCATTTAGTCGACGATATTCAAAAGTCAAGCAGTGATAATAGAAGTATAAAAAGTTCTCAGAGTGTAAGCAGTGTATATCAGAGTGACAGCCAAAGCGATACTCCTTATTCTGACTTGATGTCTGGTATTAAGAGTATGTCTTTATTTGGAAACCCTCAAACTTTGCATAATGATGAAATCAACGCTACTACTAATGGTCCTAACAGTTATAACGGCACTAATAGCAGTCATACTGGTACTAATACTGGTAATAGCAGTGCTCGAAGTAGTAGAATGGTTAGTGCTTTTGCAATTGAGCGTGAAATCAGCCGACCACCTTCCACTAGAAGCCAAGCTAGTTCTGTCAGATCGAATAAATCTTCTGATGAGTCTGAAGGAGAAAACCCACGGTACAGATCTACTACTTTGAGTCCTGATCCTCCTATTCGACCTCCTGAGAGATCAAGATCCAGGCCCAGAAATATCAATATACTGATGAAGCATTCTCCAAGTATTGCTTCAAATGCATCTACTGCTTTGTCTTTTTCAGAAGCAAGCTCTGTAGATTCTACTCTTGTATCTGATCCTTTGGTTCTGTCTGGCAGTCCTGTCAAGGCTACTGAAACCCCTTCTACTGCTACAATCACTGCTGAAAACTTTGTTTCAACTCCTGTAACCATTACTGGTGATACTGGTGATAATTCTTTTGTTAATGACAATTTAATGTCCCCTCCCATTCCTTTCCCAGAAGATCCGATCCCTGTTATTCCTGTTGATAACAGTTCTGAACATGAAGATACTCTTGACAACGATGATGATGATGAGTATAAGCCTGAAAGCTACCAAGCATTGCGTGATTTGTCTGCAAAGAAACGACCTCCACCATTAGCACTTAGCAATTTCACTTCAGTACCTAGGGTGTTATCTCCATTATCTAGACGACCTTTGACTCCCAATTCTGCTCTACCTCTTTCGGCATCTTATAACCATTATTATGAAGTAAGTGAGCCACATCTTCAAAAATACAATTATACTAACTTTCAGCCTGAAGTTCCTGGTATCAGTAGTGCAAATACTAATACGTCTTTTAGCACTAATTTAACTGAACGAAACACTGGGCCTCAATCTCAAGTTTCAACTCCAATTATTGACAAAGAGGATCCCAATGAAATCTGTATCAAGCCAAGTCAGCTTTCTTCATACCAAGTTGAAGTTCATACTGGTTTATTAGGTAAGGTTGAAACGGGTCTGAAGGTCAATGGTAATGATCCCATTGCCATTTTTTCTGCCATTAATAGAACAACAAATGTTGAAGTATGGAGGTTTGTTAAAGACTATTCTGAACTTAGTAAGCTTGATACTGCTCTAAGACAATGTTTGGTAAATCAATACTCTATTCCCAAACTTCCAGAAAAGACTGCATTTGCTTCTCATTCTCCTTCTAAAGTTGACCAACGGAAGGAATTCTTGAACAATTATTTCTCATTTATGATGACGCTTAATAATGCGCCTCCTAGGATTCCTGAGATTTTGACTAATTTCATCACCACCAATGTGATCAATCATACCACTAAGAATCGAAACAAAAGAGGGTATCTTACGAAGCGTGGAAAAAGAATCAAGATCTGGAAAGCAAGATACTTTGTTCTCAGTGGTCCTTTCTTAGAATACTATGACAAGCCTGATGGACAGGTTATTGGAGTTGTGAATATTTATAAAGCGAGAATTGGCAGACCGAAGAAAGATGTTGAAGGTGCTGATGATGATGAGAATGAACACCGACATGCATTTTTGATTATGGAAGCAAAGAAAGGTTCAGATGGTTACGTCAAGCATGTTTTCTGTGCTGAATCTGATCAAGAGCGAGATAGTTGGATTAATGCACTGTTAGAAATGGTCGAATTCAATCCTTCGAATTATGAGGTTGAAAATGATATCCCTAGATCTGGATCTTCAAAAGGTGATATTGATGAAATAGCATCTGTTTCTCCTCGATCTGATACTTTTGCTGGTGAATCACATATGTCAAGCGTCACTATTCTATCGCCAAAGACACCCAATACTTCAGCTTTTGTTGCATCATCCCAGAAATCATCTATTTCTGGCCCTATTGCATTACAAAAGATTGTTGATTTGGAGAAATGGAATAGCCCAAATCCTCATAAAGGATCTACTGCTTCAGAAAAGTTTGGTGAGTTAGAAGAAGAAGAACCTGAACGAAAGAAGGATAAAAAGAAATCTGGATTCTTTTTATTCAATAGGCGGGGTAGTGATCTTCCCAAGTCTCCTAGTTCTTTACCTTTAGAGGCAGGTGATGAACCTTCTAACCTATCCAATATTCAAGAGATTGACAATTCATATAACAGTGGTGGTACCCGATTTACAGGTATTTTTGGCAAACCTTTGAAAGAAGCACTTATGCTATCTTCTGTCTGTTTTGGAGTCCATGTTGTCCCATCTATTGTATTCCGATGTATCGAGTTGCTTGAATCAAAAGGTGCTATCTATGAAGAAGGTATCTTTCGTGTCAGTGGTTCTAGTTCGGGTATTAGATTACTAAAAGAACGATTTGAATCTGAACATGATTGTGATTTAGTTGCTGCAAACTCTGATATTCATGCAGTAACTGGTTTGTTGAAACGCTATTTAAGAGAGATTCCTGAACCTATTATCCCTATCCATTTAGAACCTGAAATTAGACAGATCATTAGTATCCCAGACCTCGTTACTAGGTCTGCTCAACTTAAGCAACTTCTTGCAACATTCCCTAAAGAAAATTATGATTTATTGGCAGTTATATTAAGTTTCTTGGTTAAGATAATGGACCAAGTAAATCTCAATAAAATGACACTGCATAACCTGGCAATCGTATTTTCGCCAACTTTGCATGTGCCTGCAACTATATTTTCTGCTTTATTAGGTGATGCAAAAATAATTTTTGGCATTGATGGCCATGGAATTTTATCTCCGGGGGGCTTTTCTCCTGCTGTTCAACCTTACGATAATGCATTTTAATAAGATGGATTTCACCATCATATGTTTATGACCCATTATTTATTACTCGACGACCCATGATGAATTATTGTTTATCTTTAATTTTATTTTACTTTTTTTTTTTCTTTCTTAATTAATTAGTCTTAATAGATACTTAATATGAATATTTACATGATAATATGATACGTAGCTCTTATTCTGAAACAGAGGCAAGCTTCTCAGCAGCTTGTCTCTTTTTGAGATAATTTTCAATGAAGGACTCACCTGCCTTGTAAGAAGATCTAACCAAAGGACCACTGGCGCAATATTGGAATCCGAGCTCCATAGCACGATCATGCCAGTGTTGGAATTTTTCAGGAGTAACGTACTCCGCTACCTTCATATGTCGCTTAGTAGGTCTCATATATTGACCAAGAGTAACAACATCAACATTAGAAGCACGTAATTGCTGTAAAGTATCTTCAATTTGTTCATCAGTCTCACCAAAACCAAGCATAATGGAAGTCTTGGTGAGGATTTCAGGGTTCGATTTCTTGGCTTGAGCTAAAACTGATAATGATTGTTGGAAAGTAGCTCGACGGTCTCTCACATAAGGAGTCAAATCCTCAACAGTCTCAACATTATGAGCAAAAACGTCTAACCCGGAATTTGCCATTATTTCTACCATCTTCAAATCACCTCTGAAATCACCTGTTAAACATTCAACCAAAATATGTGGAGCTTTAGACTTGATTCGTCTTACGGTGTCAGCAAAGTGGTGAGCACCACCATCGCTTAAATCATCTCTATCAACAGTAGTAAGGACAACATATCCAAGGCCCCACTTTGCAATGGCTTCAGCAGTATTCTCAGGCTCGTTAGGATCTAATGGTCCAGGATTTCGATTGGTCTTGACGGAACAGAATCTACAACCTCTAGTACAAGTATCACCCATTAACATAATAGTAGCAGTAGCTTTAGACTTGTCGGATCCACCCCAACATTCACCAATATTTGGACATCGCGCTTCTTCACATACAGTATGTAATTTAAGACCTCGTAAGTCATCCTTGAGTTTGTGGAAGTTCTTTCCTTTAGGAATCTCGGTCTTGAGCCATTTGGGCAATCTAGCATCTTCCGACTTTCTGGCAGCAATAACTGGGTCAATAGCAGCATTATCACCAGATACTCTTCCTGCTAAGAAATCATCAAACGAAGGACCTTTATTTAACTTGTCAGTAAATCTGGTTCCTTTACCAACTAACTTAGCGGACTCTAATGAGCTTGACTTAATAGAACTACTGCTAATTCCTCGCTGGCACCGATTGCAAACTCTTAGTAATCTGTGTGATGATAACATCTTTATATTTAAATATGCTATAACAAATCGCTACCCAAAGAAAAAGCGTCCTACTTCTAAATGAGAGCCAAATGTTAGAAGTCCAGTATCTAATGATGGGCTTCGCAGCGGATTTATAATTTTATTAGCATACACTACCCTCGAACTACTTGGTTGCTGCGGCAACAGATGTCCCCCTGTATCTTAGCCTGGCGGCGCTGCACTATCGTGCTCAACAAACTGTATGACCCCTGTAATGGCCCTGATAAAAATTGCAATGGCCCGAGTCAAGTTTGATCGTTATCATGGCTGATTATTAAAGCTCTGTCATAGGTTCTTTATAAACTATAGCAATGTATTATGTAATTTAATATTATTTGTTAATAAGTAGACTATTGCACTAGATCGAGAGGCTATTGTGGACTGTTTTCAAATATGACTTGTCTTATTTTGGGCCGAATCAGTTCTGTATTGTTGCCAAAGATCAATAGTTTTATCAATAGATTGGAAATTGGGCGTGATGCTGTCCCAGTCATAGGGATGAGAATTATCTTCATAGTCCATACGAATATGGCGTCCTTTAATCAAATGAATAAAATCATCTGAAGCAGCAGGAGAACCAATAACTATCTCACCGTTGATGTCATTAGACGATGCCAAGCTCGTGTCAGGACTGTTATCTGTACCGGATAAACTTCCACAATACATGTCACTAATATTAAAGGGAGTAACTGGTCTTATAGGAGGTAGAAGTTGTACATTTGACGGATTTTTATGTTTTTCGGTTTGAGGAATTGGTGTTACATAAGTGTTCTTTTCAAGTTTGCTCACAGTTCTCTCGTAGCCAAGGCTGGATGAGCTTGACTTGTTGGAGACAGTTCTTGTAAGCAACTCCTCTTTAACTTTATTTTGAGTTAAATTACTTCTAGTGTATTCTGAATCCTTTTCAGAAAGGTTTGCTGTTTTTGGGTTTGTTATAGCTTCTGGTACTGGTACTGGTTCGTAGCTTACATCAATAGTAGATGGTAGAGTATATCGATTAAAGGCTGTGGAGAGTGATAGTGGGGGTCCTGACACTACTCGACGTTCTGTTTGAACTTCTTTCTCTACTGAATGAAGATTCTGCGAGCTTAAATTATATTGTGATATACTTCTTCTTAGTGGGGAGGTGGTAGGCTTTGAATACTCCTCGAGACTGTTTTTTGGTCGTTCTAGTTCATGCTTTTCAATATCGCTTTTCAGATTTTCAGACACTTCTGGAGAATCTATACGATATATATTGTGATTGCTAGGTAGTGGAGTATTTATTTGAAAATTTTCAACTGTGTTGATATTATGTTGGTCATCATCATCTTTCTTATTAACAGTTGGCTTAGGATGGGATCTTCGAATGATTGAAGGGTGTCTGAATAATTTACGCATTAGAAGATTTTACAGAAAAAAAAAAGGATTTTCAAATTGATTACTTGTTATGAGTATTTAAGTAAACTTTTATCAATGTTCGGGGCCGACGTCCCTGAAACACTTAATAGACATTGCACCAAAGCCAGGGGTATATAGTGGATCCTTCATGCAATTAGTGGTACATAAGTAGAGTTCCATTATTTAAAGTTAATGTTCCCATTTATGTTTTTAATACAATTGTATCAAGTGTCCAGTTTTATTTATAATAGATAATTTTAGAAAAAAATAGTTCATACAAATTCACCTGATTAATAAATAGTTGTACAGTAAAATTCTAAGAATACATTAGTCCGTCTGTCTATCTTCATCGGACTTAGCCCATACGGTCAGTACGCCAGCACAGTTATTAAATTAGTTATAAGTTAAAACGCCCTAACCATTATCAATGACGCGCCGTTTTTTAATCTGTCAAGGATCCTTTTTAACAAAGAATTCACGGCTTGGAATTTCGTATTTCGTATTTCGTATTCATAATTCCAAATTTCTAAGTTGCAAATATTGGTTATAAGATTGAATAAGAAATATCGGGAACATTAAATATTGACTTGTTAAGTAAATATGCGTCTGCTTAATAAATAGAAAAGTTGAGACTTGAGCCCCGCTTGAAACAACCACCTTTTATTTATTATTACGAAAATAGTTCAAACATGCATAGTTACATAACTGGTCCTTATTGTATCGCCCAATAGGTTGAAGTTAAAATCCAAAGGTCGTTTTCTTTTGCCTTTAACTGTCAAGCAAATCGAGCATATCTAATGACAGCCATTACCTGCCTTTAAAGATAAGAAAACTTCAACATTTGAGGATATGTACCCTAACCTGATGAGTAGACCGTGATTACCCGGTGATATCGAACGGTGTTGCCTGCACTTAGGGGAAAATAGGCTGGAAGCACTGGCAGATGTGCCGTAAACTGCTAAAGATTTCTCGATGATCTAAAGAGGTGTCAAATTGGTATAAATAGTCAGGCATTTGTGTCGTTTATAAAAACCATCAATATTATCTTCTATTTTATCTTCTGATAATACAAGAGGTTTTTTGGAGTATTTGTGTCACTTTTAATTTTCTGCTTATCTGCAAAGTAATCCGGATTAAAGGTTTTTCCGACAAAAGAAAGAAAGAAAAAAAAAAAAGACATATTTATTTTTATAAACATGACTCAAGATTCTAAAAAGACTTTAACGATTGTTTCGGCGCCTTTTTCTGGTGGCCAAGGCAAATCTGGTGTTGATGCTGGTCCTGAATATTTACTAAAGATGGGATTAAAAGAACAAGTTGAACGACTTGGCTGGTTCCCTAAATTTGATGGCCACTTGGAGTTGCCAGTACCTGCATTTGATGAAGATATTGGACATGTCAAGCGTCCTCGATACGTTTCTAACTCTACAAAGACTATTTATGAAAAAGTTAAAGAGGCTGCTCATAGTTCTGATTTCACTTTAAACATTGGTGGTGACCACTCAATTGCTATAGGTACTGTCTCCGGTGTTCAATCCAAGTACCCCGATGCAGTTGTTTTGTGGATCGATGCTCATGCTGACTTGAATACCCCTGCTGCATCTACCAGTGGAAACCTCCACGGATGCCCTGTTTCTTTTATCCTTGGTGCCGATGCTCCTTTAGCTGATGAAAAGACTGGTGAAAAGGATGTTTTTGGATGGGTTCCTCATTGTTTAGAAGATTCTCGACTTGCCTACATTGGTCTTAGAGATGTCGATCCTTTTGAGAAGCAATACATTAAAGACCACAATATTGCTGCGTTTTCTATGCATCATGTTGATAAGTACGGTATTAGCCAAGTTGTTGAAAAGGCTATTGCTGCGGTTGACCCTACTGGAACTCGACCTATTCATCTGTCATTTGATGTTGATGCTGTTGACCCAACTTATGCTCCTTCTACTGGTACTCCTGTCAGAGGAGGTCTCACTTGGAGAGAAGCCTGTTACTTATGTGAAGCAGTTGCTGAGACCGGTCGATTAGTCGCTATGGACCTTGTCGAATGTAACCCCCATCTTGAGGATGCTGAGTCTGCTAAGGAGACTATTTCTATGGGTCTTAGTTTAGTGAGATGTGCTCTAGGTGAGACTCTTTTGTAATTTATCTGTATTATATTTTTAATGAAATTAAATTGGCTGGGGTTTCTACTATATGTGTAAATTAATGGTACATATAACATAGGTGGTAATATATATATTGATCTTGCAGTACAGCCATAATGTGCGGATTCGAAGAAACATAAATCGATGGAAGATTACTACAAGAGCCTATCTTCTGTAGTTGCGCAACGTAACCATCTCCTTTCTTCCCATGCTGTTTCAGCTGGTTCAACTATTTCTAGTAATACAACAGTAACTTAAGTGTAAGTGTGTACAGCTGGTGTCTGTGCATTTTGAACTCTGTTCTAAAGCCATAGAAGTCATAATCTAAAGGAGAGGCTAGAGGCTAATTATAATTTCCTTTTTATTGTTTCTACAAAATATATCTTTCTTAATCTAATATAGTTTCATCCTTCAAAATACTTTGAAAGGCCAGCCTATCATTCCTTAGGATTTTAACTTTAAGAATCGCGTCTTTATTTTAACAGGAATTAGATTATCATTTTTTTATGTTGGCCCCAAATTTATTTACAGTATAGTAATCCCCCCATTTACTGATAGAATTAGTTCTGCATAGTTCCCCTCATTCCAAATATTTAATGCAATGTTATCTTATAATCTTTCGGCTTTTTGTAATTTGGTTCTCAATCTTAATTATCTGATCACCAGTAAGTTAAGTTTGAACGGTATTGTGCATGTGGCTTGAGCTAGAGGTGCATGTGGCTTGATTGGGGGAGCCCTTAGATCCGCTGAGCAAATTACCCATTTCAATTTGCTCCACAATAATCTGAAGCACTATTCAACATTTTCACAAATAACCACTATGGTGCTTTTCTGTTCTACGTTTACAATAACTTTAACCGCTATGGTATATAAAATCAGTGATATAAATTGGAACTAAAGAACAATTTAATTTATAAACTTAATTGACGCTTGTTGAGGCATAGAGGTTGAAATGCCTTTCTAAATTAAACGTTAGTCCATCATGTTACCCATTTAAAAAAAATACCTTTTAAGTCATCTAATCTAAACTTACTATTTCTTGCAAGAAGCACAGGCACAAGAACCCTTAGCACAAGAACAAGAAGAACCAGATCCACAAGAGGAACAAGAGTTGCATCCACAAGATTCAGGCATGGTTAAAAAGTTGAAAGGTTGTTAATTTGTTGATAATTGTTTTGGTTGATAATTGTTTTGGTTGATAATTGTTTTGGTTGATATCCACTGTGGCTGAACAAGGAATTCGGTTGCTTTTATACTTTTTTGACCACTGTAAAATGTGGCCTGGTGATTTTCTGGTTAAGTTTACTCCTTGCCCTAGCAAAGTCCAATAATAATGAAAGCGCGATAAATAAGCAGAAAAAGAAACCACTTACTTGTTACAGTAACTATGACCATGAAATTGATAATTGTCATTATTAGATTAAATTTCAAACTATATATCAATTAATATCAATTATAATATAATATGGGAAGAATAGAAAAATAAAACTTGTTGTAATAGAAGAAAGGGGAAAAAACTGTTTGACTAGAAATACACGATACCTAATGGTATAAAGAGAAAGCAAATTTCAACATATCAATTCTTAGATAGATGATCCGTTGTTATTATTATCCAATAATATCGGATATCGGGCTATTCCATTGAACTGAAACCCTTAAAATAATAATAATAAAATAATAAAATAATAAAATAATAAAATAATAAAATGCAAGTCATGGCAATCCACTTGGAACTCGCATGGCAGTTGCTCGTCTAGTACTATCTCGCAACAAGCGAGACGGCGTAGCTAAAACACTGGTAGTATCATGAGAGTCAGTCATACGAAGTCCGTTATTTAATCCTCTTCTACCGGTGGTGGATGCTCCTCGTATCATAGCTGCTGCTGCCTGTTGCTTCACTTCTTGTGGCCATAAAGATCGTCCCAATTTGATACCATCCGATACCCAATCACCAGGAGTATGTTTCCACTT
>JAJMBN010000180.1:0-31102 GCA_030572735.1 Sugiyamaella mastotermitis
TTATTATTATTATTATTATTATTATTATTATTATTATGGCGATTTAAGAGGTATAATTCATTTTTCTGACATGTATTTGGTCTATTTAATTCTTTTGGTTGTGGCTTGTTAGGCAGAGTTGAGCTCAGGCAGTTTTCTGAGGTTATCACTTGGATAAATATTTCGTACAACGTAAGGCTGAGTCAGTGCATGTAAGTTAAGTTACAGTAATTTATACAGTAATTTAATTGTTACACTAGATCTTATATCAAGCAAGAGCGAAGTAATACACTTGTTTGACATCTAGGTCTCATCGGTGTTACTATGTGATCTAACTGATCATGGATAGTAATACTCAAGAATTATAATAATTCTGAGTTATTACTAGATATTTCAATATTGTAAGCTTTAAAAGGATGCACCTATAATGCTATATCCGACACCTAACGATCCGGACATCGGTACCGTTATACCATAACTTACACGGATTAAATCTATGAGAATGTTGTTTAATCAATATCGTCATATAGGAGTTATTTTTCTAGGTACGAAGTCAAGATTTTATTCCCGAATATCATCAGCAATTGGCTTCTAACTGGTTCTGAACTGTTACTAAATCCGTTAAGACCGCCAAGGTGCCACGCTAGTTGAGGCGCAATATTTTCATCGCTTTTAACGTGGGATCCCCGATACGTTCCAGCACATCCCCGGTATAGATGTATGCTGGACAAACTAGGCAGGATGATTTACATAAATACTGGGCAATATCTCACTTTTAAGTAGTTCCAAAGCAATAAACAAGATCTCAACAATTATGTCTCTCGCTGGAAAAATCGCTATTGTCACCGGTGGTACCAAGGGTATTGGTTTCGCCATTGCTTCCAAGCTTCATAAATTAGGTGCTACTGTTGTTGTCAACTACAGAAATGATGATGCTGCAGCTACCAAGGCTGTCGAAGCTTTAGGTGGTGCCAACTCAGCCTTGGCGATCAAGGCCGATATTTCTAGCATCCCTCAAATCCAATCTCTTGTCAAGACCGTTATCGACAAGTACGCTAAGATTGATATTCTTATCAACAATGCTGGTATCATGAAGCACGAAACTCCTCTTACTATTAACGAAGCCACCTATGACCAAATCTTCGCTATCAATGTTAAGGGTCCCTTGTTTTTATTGAAGGAAGCCGGTCCTCACATACTTGAGGGTGGTAAAGTTGTCTTTTTGTCTTCTTCTTTAACTGCTGCTTCAGCCATTACTCCTAATTACTCTCTCTACGTCGCTACGAAGGGTGCCATTGAGCAATTCGCTAGGACTGCTTCTAAGGAACTTGGTAAGAAGGGTGTTACTGTTAACACAGTTTCTCCTGGTCCTACTGAGACCGAATTATTCCTCAGTACCAACTCTCCCCAATCCATTGCTATGATCGAGGGTATCACTCCCTTTGGTAGACTTGGTCAACCCGGTGAGGTTGCTAATGCTATTGTCTACCTCACTACCCCTGACGCTGGTTGGATCAACGGCCAAAACCTCAGAGTCAACGGTGGTTTTGTTGTTTAAATTTAACCTCGTATATAACATGAGTATAGTTTAAATTCCTTAAATACATACGTTTGACATATGTTTTACATACAAAGCCTATGACTACATTTTAATAATAAGAATAAAAACTTTACATGCATCTACGGCCATATCCAGAAGAAACCAAGACTTCCCGTCTGATCAGTCATATTTAAGCATCTGAGAGCTTTACCCAGTAGTATAGTAGAAGACTATATGCGAACAGAAACTGCTGTAGGTCTTCTTAAACTTTTTTTTATGTTTCTGATGAAGCCTACGAACCGATGCGTATTGGGGTTTTGCTTTGCATAAATTTAGACTCAGAAGTTTGGTGCAATTATTTACCAAATTCGATTCATAGGTCTAGCTAACTCGATATGTATCTAACTTATAATCCTTAGTCAGACTGTCATACTTCTTATTTGATCCGGCTGAAATCTATGTAAAATATTAACGTTTGGCTGCTAAAATTTAACTCCCTGGACAAGTTAGCTTTAATTAGGAAATTTGTTAACTCCGCTGTTAAACCGCCGTTGTCACTTTATATATTGCGGAATTGTGTACTCAATATCCGGCAGCTTCCACTATTAATAAAGGATATGTTTTTTATGTTAAACAATACTTAGTCACATTACAGGCAAGGGCCAAAAAAAGATAATTTAGCCATGGTTTACTCGTACTGTTAATTATTAACAAGAACCTCCTTCTTGTACTCATTACTGTCCCAAGAGATGGCGCACTAAGGCTTAGTAGTCCACTCATTATGAAAAGCAGCAGAGAAACAATTAAGCCATCCAAGACGGGGATAGGCGGTGACAATTGACTTAACAATCTGGGGGGTGAAGAAGCTCGGGGTTTCTTCCCATGTTTTCGAAAGAGGTAATTTGCTGCATGAGGAAACCCAGATGTGCGATATTGTGTGATATTTCCGATCTTGTCAAAACATTGGTGTCTAATAATGGCTTCACAAGCAGCTTCAGCATTGTAATTTGAAGCTATCTCTATCGATATCAAAAGAGTGTTGAACAGCAAGAGCTATTTTTATTCCCCTACTAAACAATCTATTAATGATCTTATAGCAGCCATCCCAATTATTGTATCCCAAAAGATCATTGCTTAGACCAAGTAACATTTACCAACCCCTACTTTCAACCATTCTATGAGGGTAATCTTATATGGACTTACTATTTTCAAATGTCAATTTCCTGACTGGTAGCTCGGCCCAGCAGTGTGCCAAGTAACAGTCTTTCCATAATATTGGAACTACTCCCGATAATACAAAGGCTACTAAACTATCATTTGAATATTATGGTGGATTTTTGGCACACAGTTGGATTGCCAAGGGAACTAACGGAGATGAGGAATTTGCTGTTGCTGAGGCTGTCATTAGACACCGACATCAAGAACTTAGTACCGTTCGCAACATCACCAAGTTAGGTTTCTTGTTGTTTGTGACCACCCATTTGAACAATTCCGGCAAAAACACTGCTTTCATTGACTATACTACAGTTAAGGAGGTTGACAAGACTTGTCCTCGTCACCAATGTCTGAATTGTTTTTGTCATGCTACTGATGCCGAATATAAAGCTAAACCCTGGTGCCATACTACTGCAGTTGGGCAAGACCCAGAAGTTGAAGATTTCAAGACTATTATTCAAGCCAATGAATTTATGTGGATATTTGAAAAGGCTGACAGCCAGCATTTGTAGGTTATTATTATCAGGAGTTTCATCAGACACCGAGAGTATATCATGCATAAATGCATGCGGTGACAGTTCAAATAAAATTTAAAATCACTGTACGAGAGAGCAGAAGATCGGGAAAAAAATTACATTGTGTATCCATATATTAACGTTCAATATATTTAATTTTCAGTTTGTATATCGTTGCAAGGCTGATTTTTAGCTGCTACAAAAGGAAATTATAATTTATTTTCTCCAGTATGAGCGGTGCAAAATACTGTATTTATTTACCAGAGACAATGTTTAGCATAATGATAATAATCAAATTTATCTATAGAACACGTAAATCCTAAAACTATATATAAAATAACTCATATGCACTTTGGGGCAGGACTCCTCGGGAGTCGCTCGCTATCCAAAGAATTAGATAACAAAATCAAAATACAAGAACATTACATATCTGATATTCTAAATTGATTTTCACGTTTGGTTCGCGAATTGGGATATACAACTACAAAATTAAGATTATTTATACATTTATACATAAGTATACTTCTTATAAGTTAAACAAATTCAAACCATATGTTGTCCGAAATCTGATGACTTACATCAGTTCTCTTAAAAACTGCATTTTCAACTTGACATCAAGTCATATAAATCAGAATCTGAAATACTATGAAAATAATAAGTGTAATCCATTAAGCAATATTAATATAATTATAACCGTTGTTTGGTATAACAATATGATAGTAGCAGGAAGTGTGTTAATAAGGATTCTCCGCCAAACCATATGACGATCAGTTCCTAAATAGGGGTCCAAACCAAACCCATAACTAATAAGGAGAGAGTTTGTATGGGAATTAGTTAAAATATTTACAAGAAATAGGCGGGTTGGCCGAGTGGTTTAAGGCGGCAGACTTAAGTTTATAGCAATCTGCTGATCGTGAGATCGCACGAGTTCGAACCTCGTACCCGTCATTATCTTTTTGCATTTTATCACTAAAGCATTCAAAATTTTCTGTTTTTGTATTATTTTCTTTTAACAAGTAATAACTATCATATAATGTTGCATAAAAAGTTGCTGAATATAATTAAAATAAACCAAATCTAAACAGAATTTACCTCTTCAGTAACTACTCTTACATTTCTCTTATTATCCAGAAAGCCAGGAGAATATTCATCAATGGCACTTTCTTCAACATCAATTCCTTCATCAAATACTCTATTAACCTCTTCCAGAGATTTTCCTTTAGTTTCAACCCAAAATATAACAATGGCTGCGACATATATCATGTCATAACAGGCATTTACAATATAGAACTTCCAGCCCATATTATCCAAAGCATAATTAAAAACAAACGATGCAACCAAACCAGAACTATTATCAATAAGCTTGAACAAGGCAGTTCCAGCAGCACGAAGACGGAATCCAAAGATTTCTACTGCATATGCAGAGGTCAAAGGGGTAATGGAAAAAGAATAGAATCCATTGAAAAAACAGATTACTGCAACAGTTCCATAAATACCAGAAGTATTTGTACTACCACTGCCATAAGACTTGACCAAACCTGCTAGCATAAAGTGACAAACAATCATTCCACACATACCAATGAGTGCTTGAGTTTTTCGCTTTATCAAATTGAGTGAAAACGAACCCAAAAGAGCTACAACATAAGACCAACAAGAAATAACAATGTTGATCTTGAGTTGCGTATTGGTATCAGTAATTCCAGCATTATCAAGCATGTTACCTAAGAAATATGACACGATAAAGTTACCAGTTAGTTCTTCCATTAACCCAAAACTAATAATAATCATTAATCTTCTTTGATTTGCTTTACCTTTGAAGAATTCCCCCCATTTGTAATGTGCTACTTGCTCAGTCTCCATGGTAGCTTCAATGTACTTAGCATAATTTTGTACACCAACACTAGTTGGGTCACCATTTCCATGATATATTGCAAGCACCTCTTTAGCATATTCCATCTTTCCTTGACTAATCAGCCATCTAGGTGATTCAGGAACAAACGGGAGTAATGCCAAAGACAAGATTGAAGGAATAACTTGAAGCAGTGAAGGGATTCTCCAAGACCAGGTAGAATCAATATATTGAGTACCAAGATTTATCCCAGCAGCAACCAAACTACCAACATAGTACGAACTGAAAAATATACCAAGAATTACAGCTCTCAGCTTTTTGGGCAAGATTTCTCCGACTAACAAAGTAGTTGCGCTCCCTAGAGTAGTTGCAAGTCCAATGATGATTCTTGCCACTACAAACATTGCAATATTCTGAGCAGCAGCTTGAATTGCAATACCTATTCCACATCCAATAGTGGAATATACTACAGTGGCCCTCCTACCAAATTTATCAGGAATAATGTGAATAAAAGGAAATGATAAAATACCACCCATCCAAAGAGCAGCAGTGTTCAATCCAATAGTAGCAGTATTAAGGTCGAAATAATTGACATATGAATCCAAAATAGTCAAACCGTTCATCATACCTGAGTCATAACCCATAGTTGCACAGTTGACAATAGCAGTCAATACCATGACGACAGTCAAAACTTTTGGATTCTTGGGAACCAAGTTCGACAAGCGATCTGCTACTAGCCAAGTCATATTTGGTTAAATAAATTAAAGAATTGTATACCTAGTGAATATTTGAACCAAATAAAACTTATCTCCACATACATACATACATACATATATATATATATATATATATACATATAGAGATTAGCTTATTCTTGTTTGCCGGTTATCAATAAGTCGAATCTCATTCGTGTGAAGAGCCAATGTCAAGCCTCAGCATAACCGCTACCAAGTTAATTGAAACCGATAAGGAACTTGCATGCACAATCTACGGGCGAGAACGGGTGAGATAATAGACATCGACTTAAATATTTGTGGGGTAAAAAACCCGTTTATACGCCAAAAAGTGGAAAAATACATAATAAACATGCATTATTTTATCGGCCGAGCTCGGGTAAGTTAGTGATGTCGCTGGATAAAAAGAGGTTGATAAGGCCCGACATTATTGCACATGATGATAATCTGCGGGTGAGTCTCGGGCAAAGCTAACAGAGAGCGACTGATATAAATTAATATAAAGATTGGAGAAGTCAAAAAAGTTAGAATATTACTCTTATCAGCAAAAGATAACGAAGTTAAATATTAGAAGATACGCAGAATAATGGTAGCAAGTCAATACTCAAAGGTCAACCCTTGGAACCTTTGGCCAAAGTTTGTCGACAGAAATGAAGCTACACCAGAAGAACAGGAAATGGGCCATAAAGCTCTAGAAGAAGTAGTCCAGGAATTCGGAAAAGAAAATATCATCAAAGGTTGGGTTAAAATCTGTCACGAGCTTAATAATCACAGTGAAAGAAAAGTACAAGTTCCTATTGTAGAGTCTGACGAATTAACTAGACTTGGAGAAAAGCAACTAAAGCAAATCAAAGAAATTGGATGCGTTGTCATTAGAAATGTAGTATCGAAGACAAAGGCAAATGATTTATTTGAAAAAACTCTCAAATATGTTAATGAGAATGAAAGTCAAGTATATGGTTGGCCATTGGACAATCCTTGTATTAAAGATCTGTATTGGACTCCTGCCCAGGTAGGTCTAAGATCCGATGAAAGTCACTTGAAGGTTCAGAAATGGATGAATGGGCTATGGAAGGACTCATCTTCCAATAACAGAGACAATGATACTAAATTGGAGCCATTGACATATGCAGATGCGATTAGAATAAGACCACCTGGGCCTACAATGGTGGGTTTAGGACCACACATTGATGCAGGAAGCTTAGCAAGATGGGGGGATGACACCTACAGAAAGTCATACAAAGAAGTATTTGAAGGTAATCCCGAGAAGCTGGATGTATACGATCTTTCACTTCGAAAATATGCCAAACAAAACAAATATCCTGGATCAGCTCATTCATCAGTATTCAGAAGCTTCCAAGGATGGACAGCTCTTTCACCAACTGGTGAAGATAGAGGAGGCCTTTTCCTTAGACCTTATGTACGAGAAGTAATCTCATATGTACTTCTACGTCCCTTTTTCACTGCTACTAGACAACCAACTGACAGCGACTATCTTGATCCCAATACATGGGAGTTTGACCTCAACAATGCTTGGCTCCCTGGAACAACATCATACAAGAGTCAATATTTATCTTGTGAATCACACCCTCATTTGAATTTGCAAAAAACAATGGTAAGCATTCCAGATATGAATGCAGGTGATACTATATGGTGGCATTCTGACATGGTCCATGCAGTTGATATTAATCATATTGGCAACCATTATGCAGCAGTAGCATATATTGCAGCAGTCCCATCAATTGACGTAAATATTGAATATGTTCGTAAGCAAAGTGAATCTTTTATTAATGGATTTGCCCCTCCAGACTTTTTTGGCAAACAAAAAGTCGCTGAAAAGGAGTTTAAACAGTTCAATTCTCAAGATTGGCTAGTTAGCGAATGGGGCCGAAAAGCACTCCTCATCTAAATATAACAATTACTAATAAATTTTCTTTTATCTTGATTTTTAACATTATATTAAGTTTATTGTTTCGGATTGATAAACCATGTCGGAGGGTCCGAACTGCAGCTTGATCTGGATAATCGCATATGCGGCAACGATTAGATTAGAGAATTGTATATCAACAGGATATACGTAACACCGTCAAGGCATTGATCATGAGAAAAACTCAAAGGGCCCCTCAGGCCTGCATTCAGTGTTCTAAGAAAAAGATCAAATGCGACAAGAATTTACCGTGTAAGCAGTGCGTTGATAGGGGCCAAGGAGATGATTGTGAGAGGGAGGTGGTGATGGTTCTTGGTAAAGTACGGAATCTGCCATCTAGAGGAAAGATTGACTCAGCATCATCAATAGAGTTATCAAAGGAAGTTGACGAACTACGGGTTGAGAATGCATTTTTGAGATCACAGTTAAAAAAACTTCTCGCTAAACCAGAACCATCCAAAGCTAAACGGCTAGCTAAGTCAAATAGCACAATTGATTCCGACATCTCTGAAATATGGGAATCGCTTGCATGCCTTAGTCTAGGGATCGGAAATTTTGATCCCGAAGCTATAGATGAGCCAGAAATTATAGACGGAGATATTAAGTTCTCTAGAAGGTGTAATAATGGTCAGATCGACACACCTAGTACAATTGACTCACCAGTATCCAGTCGACCAGTATTTGTATCAAACACTATGGCGCCAGCTATATCAGAAGTAGTCTCAAGAGCAGTGATAGAGTTCAATATTAGTCATATAGGATGGATCCATTGTGCGGTACATAGAGATATATTTCTGAAAGAACATGATGAATATTGGAAACGACTGCATGCCTTTAACCTTGTTCATAACGGCGTATTTCATGATGATGCAACAGATATGTATGATTTCCCTACCAGATCATATAGTTGGGAGGCATTATGGTATGCAATGATTGCCAGTGGATTATTCTTTATGAATGGACCCAATCTACAAAAACTTGGCCTTACCGAAAGCGTGGCCCTAAGCACGTCGCAGACGTTTGCGGAAGCAGCCCTGACAAGCCTACATAGAGCGAGCTTTTTGAGCCAAGTAAATATTCTCACTATCCAAACATTCTGTGTGCTGGGACTTATATTTGCTAGTTTTGGAGGATTTCATATGAAATACTCATTGTGTTCAGTAGCGATATATAATGCACAAAACTTGGGCCTTCATAAGCTAGGCTCACACGACAGGGACAAAACTTCATTTACCTTTAAGACACTAGTAGAGAAAGAAGCATTTGTACATTTGGAACTAACAAAACGTATGTGGTGGACGCTTGTTATTATAGATTGGCTATCAAATAATTATCGATCATCAGGAATTCCTCCAGAGGCTTTTAATACTAGCTTACCGCTTAATATCCATGACGATGATTTATACAATGATGCATTAACCATTGAGGTACAGCCATACAATATAGACACAGATATAAGTTACCATATAATCTTAGCACAGATCGCATCTATTCGCCGGAGATACTATTTTGACGAATTTCTCAAGAGCGGGCCCAGTGACGAAGTGATGCTATTAAGGGCTGCAGAGGAGCTAAAAGAGTTACAAGCAAGGGTACCACCAGCATTGCGTACTGGATACAACGACCCCAACGAGTCTCGATACGCAGTAAGACGGTTTCAAAGATTTCTGCTTACATGTGGACTGCAAAATGAAGTATTGAAAATCAACCGAGAGCTAGCATTTGTACAGTCGCGATCAGTATGGAGTCTTAGAGCTCGAGAATCTTGCTTAAAAGCTGCTAAAGTGATTATTAATGAGCTCAACGGCGATTACCCCAAGATGTTTTACAAAAACTACGTACCTCAGTTTGATGCGGTCCATGCAGGAGTGTTTCTCATTCTAGATCTACTACTGCACCCTAATGACCAAGAATCTGCTAGCCATATTGATTCGGTGGTGAATTTGATTGAATGCATGGACAGAGTCAATAATTACCAACGCACAGCAACCTTGGGTATAAAGCTTTTAAAAAAACTCGTGACATTGGCAATATCATTAAACAACCGTGGCCAACCTGATAGGACAGTCCTAATGGAGTTGAAGAGAATTGCTATTACCACTGGTAACGTTCCTCGATTCAACACATTGAGTGCATTAAGCATATCAGGCCAAGATGTAGCAGACGGCCAAAATACCAACCTAATAACTCCATTTTCAAGTGGATATTATGACCAATTTCTTTTTGAATCCGACCTTATTATGACTTCTGAAGAATGGAATAGCATTTTTAATTTTCAATAGCCATTGAAATTCCCGACAGGATTCGCTAGTATTATTTATTTATTTTTCTTTTCATATATTTATTTATTTTTTTTCATTTTTCATCTTTCATATTTTTTCATCATTGTTCGGTAAAAATGCCGGCGGATTTCTCCCAAATTTGTGTATTTTCCCCATATAGCCAGTGTGTGGGGCAAAGCAGCCAAAATGCCGGGTGCTTTACAGGGCTAGAAGCCTGAGTTTATACAAACTGGGCCTACAGGCCGAAAAAATCGTCTAATCAGGGCAATATAATTACCAGGAGAGGAGCCGTTTAGGAGAGGAGCCGTTTAACCGGCCATATACTATAACCGACAAGTACCTCTGTAGTTAGACTAACTTAGCGTAACAAGTTAACCGGTAACTTAACTTAACTGTTAGGTTAGTCAACTTAACTAAAGTTAACTTTACAGTAACAGTTAAGTTAACTTGTTACCTGGTACTAGTACATGTTAGCAGACAGAATTACAGTAGATCTGGTTTATATATGAGTATAACTATATAATATCAGAGCCTCTTAGAGGAATATAATAGAAATATTAGAAATAAGTATCTGATGGTCTAGGTGCTGGCCTTGTTTTTGTCCTATCAGGATAAGTATCTTTAGGATACCCCGAGGAAATTGAAAAAAGGTAATTATGTTACCATGTCTTATAACTTA
Source organism: Sugiyamaella mastotermitis (assembly GCA_030572735.1). Classification (NCBI taxonomy): domain Eukaryota; kingdom Fungi; phylum Ascomycota; class Dipodascomycetes; order Dipodascales; family Trichomonascaceae; genus Sugiyamaella; species Sugiyamaella mastotermitis. The sequence goes on from JAJMBN010000180.1 coordinate 10,721, forward strand.
TTTGGTGCCATTATTGGTGTTCTTATCACTCTTGGTATCGACCATTCCATTACCGCTTCTACCGGTGTACCCATAACTTGTTACTATAATTATATCAAGTCAAAACACTCCAGACAGTCACGAGAGCAGCGCTCGTTCTGAGAGCAGTCGGACGACATTCATTATCAAATGCATTTCAATATGGTAACTTGCCTAAATTATTTACGAGGAACTATTTACGAGGAACTATTTACGAGGAACAACCGGCAACTGTTATAATTATTTGCAGGCTTATCGGGCAAAAAGCTTGACGTAATAGCGTAATTTTCAATCCTGTAGCATATAGTTAGTGTAAATAAATACCTCAAGTGGCAGACACATCAGTTTAATTCGCTCTCACTAATGTCAGAAAAATCCATCTTATCCCACATTTCTATCCCTCTTATTTGTTACAGTATTGTTATGCATTTTGAATTGCCATAATTCAGCCAATATTTTCAATAAATAACTGCAATTGTACCTTCATACAACCCCTTCTGTTATTTCCGAGGCTTTATGGTTATTGTTTCATAAACAGAAAGCACTGATTCAGGCCCCTGATTAGATAATATTGACATGTAACATTAGATAATCACGGCCCTCGTTGGCGTTGGGCTGGTCCCCTGGCAAATCTTAGATAGAAATGAATGCTACAGACGCCCAAACCCTATATATGCTCCCACTAATATTGTTGCTTCAGGTCAGGCGCAGGCCAAAACAGAAAACTCCCTGCCCTGCCTCTTCCCCCCTAAGCCTGAAATATCCAGCATCCCGGACGACAGATCTGCTAGTCGCATTCTACTGATCTCTACTTATCTCTAGTTTATTTGACATCCTTTTTATATTCTGTTTGATCTTTTGAGCGCTCGGTCTCAAAAAGTTGTGCAACTGTGTATTCTTATATTAATCAAACCAACAGACTTTTGTGGATCATTCTATACTTGCTTATAAAGTTTGATATAAAAATACCGAGCAAAGCACTGTTTAGACATTTATCCGTGGGCTCCTCTGAACCGACCCAGGTTTTTTTTACTTAATAGACAAAGTCCGCTTTTTGGTGCAGATTTCTTGCCGATTTTCTACAAATTGCTAAAAGAGCAAGTCATTTTTGTTTCATTTTGTTTTATTTTATTTTCTTAAAAATGCTTAAAGCTTTAGGATTAAAGGCTGGTACTAAATCCGTGCAGCCGGAACTTGGATCAGTGCCTAATAGTACTCGGATTAAGGTGCTTAAAGATGCCATTGCTTTAGAACAGGGACTGGCAGCCATGGATTTGGTTATGAACGATCGACCTTCTAAAGCTCAAGAGATCTTAAAAGATAGTGATGCTACTTATTATAAATTAGCAAATGGTGTTATTCATTTTATCGAAGCAGTGTTGGGATTCGAGCCAGAAGTTATCCGCAAGGCTATTGATAGTTTACATGAAGCGGAAACTGCCTCTACTAGAGAACGACAAAATGCCCTCAAATTTAATATCCCAACAAGTTCATACCCTCCAGGCACTGAATATGCGTTAACTACTGCAGAGTCCAATTTAATGGGTGCTATTGTTCTATTTTTATCGGAAAGTGTTTTGGACGCAGCAAAGGCAGTTCTCAAGCTTCGTAAAGCTTATCAAATTTTGGACGAACTCAATAAACAAATCTCTCAAACCAAGAAATCTCTAGCATATGCATCGCCTGTTTCAAAAGTGTCATCAAAATTAGAGCAAATCCAGCTATCGCAAAATGGCAATGATAGTGCCAGTATCAGCAGTGCTTCTACTAAACAATCAACCATTTCCACATCAGAATTAACGGGGTTGGCAAAAAGATTTAGAGAAGCAAGACATGCAAGATTGAGCAATGTACATACTAATGTCAACATTAATGGTTCTGATTTGACCCCTGGATTGTCCAATAGTGAAGCATACGTTGATGATCATACTGCCGGCTTTATTACTGTGGACGAGTTTATTGAGTCTGGTGTTAACTGTATGCTCGGGTTATTGCAGTTGGTTTTGTCGATCATCCCTCCTACTCTTGGCAAAGTTATGGCTTTGGTTGGATTTAAAGGTGATAGAGAAGAAGGTCTTAACAAGCTTTGGCGAGCTTCGGAAATTCAAAATATCCACGGTGCTATTGCTCTTTTGGCTTTGCTACAATTCTTTGATGGTCCTACCCAATTCAATGATATTCAGCTCAAGAATAGCATTGTTTCTGATAATGGCAGCCAAGTCTCATCTGGTGGTTCAACAGCTGTCGATTCTGAAGTATCTAGTTTATCTGCAAGTGTTAAATCGAAACCTTCAAATAGTGGTCTCACTGAAGCTGACTTACAAATAATCAAAAAGAGGTTACAAGCTGCTTTAAATGTCACAAGTAAACATTACCCCACTGGTGCTTTATGGCAACTTCAAGAAGGTAGAATGGTGGCTCAGACTGACTTGATTGAAGCGGTTCGAATCATGAATGATTCTTCCAACGGGCCTATTCAGATGAAGCAAGTTGATGGCCTAATGACCTTTGACAAGACTATTATGATGGTTGTTTTACACCAATTTGAAGGTTCAGCCGAAAACTTTATCAAGCTTGTTGATTTGAGTACATGGTCCCATGCTTTATACATGTATTTGGCTGGTTCCTGTTATGTTGAAATTTATAGACAAATTAGGCTTAGTGATCCACAGCAAGCTGCCATTTATAAAGCTAAGGCTAAGGAATATATCGAAAAAGCTCCTTCTATGACTGGGAAGAGGAAGTTTATGGCCAAAGCTATGCCTTTTGATTTGTTTGTTGTCCGAAAGATTAACAATTGGAAGGCAGCAGCCGCTACTAATAATCTTGATCTTATCGATGCTATTGGTACTTCTCCTATCCATGAAGTCATGTACTTTTGGAATGGCTACAATCGAATGCCTAAAGACAAATTGGAAAAAAGTTTAGAAATTTTGGGGTACTCTGGTTCGGTCGGAACTCCATATGCATCATCTAACGAGCCTCCATTAAAAGAAACAGATCATGAAGCAATGACTAGATATTTTTTACAAAGTATTACCCTGCGATCATTAGGAAGAGTTGAGGAAGGCTTTGAATTATTTAAGAAAATGGTACTCCCAAAGTCGTTTTCTACTATTACCCAAAAAGGCGTCTCCAAGAATGGTGTTCCCAACAAAGTCCATTATCTTAAGCATGTATCAGAGCCCTGGTGTGGACCTGCCACTATTTATGAACGGGCCATTTTTGAATGGCAATTAAAGGGCATACCAGGTGCTGGTGCTACTAGAGATTACTTGGATCTAGCTGCCAATTGGGATGAAGACTATGAATTAAGTACAAGAATTTCTATGAAGATCAAGGGAGGGAAGGATAAATTAGATTCATACAACCTTTGATTCGTTGATATGCTGTATATACTACATAAATTGCATTATTATATTATATTATAGGTTTGATAGTACGAAAATATTATATCTATTATTCGATTTACGGGCTCTCTGATAGTAGAAAGTTTTATTTTGAGGCGAAAACACAATAAGTATGCAATGACATTCGAACAGTAGCATTCGCAGAAATAGCCATATCGTTGATATATACCTGGATTCTGATGTTAGCGATAAAGAACTCAGTTGGCACAGCGAAATATCACAAATCTAAAAGAACAAGAATGCGAGTAACACGGCTCCTTTACTAGCAAAATCTAACAATTGTAGGTGATTTTTCAGAACGTTTATACCAGTTCTGAGCAGAGAATATGCCAATGTTGCTCTCCATTTGTTATTTCAGACAAGACTGACATTCTGATAGTAATCTCCCAGTGACTCAGACACTTAAAAATGTTAAAGGATCTAAAGGATCTCAATCTTACTAATTTATCCACGCTTTTAAAACTAGGACTTCTCATAGAATTTCTAATTGATTCACTGGATTCATTGCACGCTATTGAATATGATATCAGCAAAATGGTGAAAGATAAGGTGAGCAAAAGAGAAGAGAAATTTAGACCATTTGTAGTTCTGGTAGAGCTTAATTGGACTATTTTTAAACATCAATATTATGGAAAGGCACCAGAGAATCTTAATAAATTCGCAAATACTTTCTATACAGGAAGTGCAGTTTTGCTAACTACACTACTGTTTTTCCAAAGTAGTGGGTATGGTACGACTAGGTTCATAGCAGAGACAGCCGAAAGACCACCCTATAGTCTATATTAACTACGTTGTCGAGGAAGTGGTAGTTTTCCTTCCTGAAACTATGGCAAGCTTTTAGAATGCCTCATAAGTGGAAATGATGTGAAAAGTGCTCTCGCTCTCTGTTCTTGAATTGAGGTTATGATAGATGAGGTAACTAGAGGTATTCATTGTGAAGAAGTTTTTGAGAAGCAAATGACATAGGATCCCAACGACATCAATAGATATGAAAACAAGGTACACTCCAATTATGTGGAACTTTTGTTACAGATACAACTAAGGTTTAGAAGTAGATACGTTGATTTCAGAGCTTGGGTATTATTATCAAGAGCAGTTTCCAATTTCAAAAAGTGGCCCAATTTTCTAATTGTGTTTGATGAATCTTCTAGTCTATTGTCATCCAATCTACTTGATCATATAAAATTAGCCATCCGTCTATTATCCTTTGATTTAAAGCGTTTGCTTTTTTGTCTTGTTTGTTGATACTAAGGAACCAATAAAAGGCTATTATTACAACTTAGAGACTAAGAATACCAGTCTAAGCATGAAGAATTTCCACCGTTGTATAATATTCCTACTTTGATGCCAATGCCAGATATAAAGAGAATCTGTATATTATTTTGATCCCTACAAGCTCCAAAACCCTTCTCATTATCCAGAGTTTGGTCGGCCATATTCTGGTTCTGCTCTTGTACGTAATAAGTTGCCGTACCTTGGTTTCATCAATACAATGAAGAATTCTATATATTCAGGTCCAGATGCTCAGCTTACTTATCTACAGAAGTACATCAAAATCACCATCCATGTTCCCAGATTATAATCTAATGAAAAGATTATATTTTGGAACAAAGGGTGAATAGAAGTAGAAGTGTCGTGCAGGTTAAGATGGTTCAGGGGTTACTTTGCAGTACAGAATTCTATTTATGTGTGGAGTTACACCACCGTCTGCATACACTTAAAGTTAACTATAACTGTTACATGTCACTGAGCTGGTGGGTGATACATGAACACTTGATAGACATCACATAGATATTACGAATTGATTTAAAACAATGGGGGCCCAAATCACAAGTAATATTAAGCATAGCTTAAAGCAGTCTATCTTTATTATTTCTAACTACAGTACTACCGAGTTGCCGGTAGAATTATGGAGCCTCGGGAATTTTTGCAGCCCAGTTCCTTCTTGCATCGGGGATCACTAGCGCACTCCAAGTATTATCCATATTCCAAATATATGATAATATGTTGAAGTAACGAGGGTGTGGGTTGGAAGAAGAGTATAAATAAAACAAAAAAAACGGTGCTTTGGGGATGGCTAAAATGGCACTACTGTAACTTAAGTTACCTTTATATCGGCAGGAAACCCTCACCAGCATCCTGTATGCACTTATCTGTTGACGTCAAAGTTAAATTAACTTTTACAATAAGTTAACTTATAAGCTATAACAACGGAAAATTTCTTTACTACTATAAAAGTAATGTATCCTCTAATGAGGGATACATATATTATTACTAAATGAGAAAGGACAATACAGAACCTATGATTGTTCCGCGTAGATCAACGTTTATCCTTGAAGGACGTGCTTGGAACTATTTCTACTCCAGCACTAATAAATCACCTACACTTTGTAGGCAGAATTTGCGCCTCACTTTGTTCAAATTATTTAGATTCTCTAGTACATAAGTTTCTTATCTACTTTTGTAGATCTAAGGGTACAACGGGTGAGTTGCTTACTTCTTTTAAGACGATAACAATTCCTAGTAGGATGATTGTTTTACATGTATCACACCAGAACCTCTTGGTTTAACATTTAGTCTGTTGTATGTTATCACATCTGAGGATCCAGAAGTATGAGGCTAGTTTGATACAGTGGAAGATCGAGTACAGCAGAATGAGACATTGAATTAGGAGTAAAATAATATATTAATACGCTTGATAACAGTTATTCTTAATCTATATTTTAATTTAGAAGAACTGCCAGAAGAATAGGATCTTAAGGAATGATTGGGCTATTGTCACTGCGTACAAGGTGCTAACTGGTTCAGTAGTTATACCACTACTGTTAACTTTAGACTTTATAGTAGATCACCTTAAAGTTTAAAGCCGCATTAACTTAAGATCTTCTCATTATCTCTTTACTTACTTCTTTCTACTTGATTTGTATTTTTAGTAGTCGAAATGGTTAGTATTATGACTCAACTTTTTTTTTGTCTATGAGGAAACTTGTACAGTATCGTAAACATGATGATAGAATAATGATTATTAGTCTAATCTTCTCACTGAGACAAATCATGAAGAGTATCTAATGATAAAATTTACTAACCCCCAGTTACAGAGACAAAGCTTAATTTGTCTGTCAAGACGACATCTACGGAGTTGTTACAGATACTTGGGCACTGTCCACAGCTATTCTCAGAAAAAGTCTGTATCTAAAGCCGTTAAGGGACAATTGACCGAGTTAGAAGCTAGGGCCGATTTTGCCAAACGAAACGAGTATTTATATCAGTCAGGACAGGATCTATACCCATTGCTTGGAACAATAAACGAAGGTACTCCTGTGATTCGAGTTCCTGAATTTAGATTAAAATATGACAAGTTAGAACGATCCGATATGCCTGATAAAGTATTGAACATTCAAGGAAGAATTGGAGCCATTCGAAAAGCCGGAAAAAACCTATGGTTTGTTGATATTGTCCAAGATAATACGAGACTCCAGATAATAGTCAATAGGAAAGAACTTCAAGATATTGAAGAAGAAAAATTCACCAAACATAATATGACATTTAGAAGAGGCGATATAATCTCGGTTAAAGGAAGGCCCTGGAGGTCGCAGAGCTTGGAGTTATCTCTGCTTGCCAAAGAACCTATCAAACTTTTAGCTCCTTGCTTACATCCTCTACCTATCGGGTCGTTGAGTAATACAACAAGAGAACATAACCGAGTTGTCGATTTGGCTGTAAACCCACATTCGAAGGATATCATATTAGCTCGATCTGCTATAGTTCGAAGTATTAGAAACTTTTTTGAGCAAAAAGGATTCATAGAAGTCCAGACGCCGATTCTATCTCCTTTGGCAGGCGGAGCAGCAGCAGAACCGTTTACCACTATATCTAAGGCATTGAATCACAGTACCGCTGATGATAATATATCTTCAAAATTGTCGATGAGAATTGCACCTGAACTATGGTTGAAAAGACTTGTCATCTCTGGGTTTGATAAAGTTTTCGAAGTCGGCCAATGTTTCAGAAATGAGGGTATTGATGCTACTCATAATCCAGAATTCACAACGTGTGAATTCTATCAGTCATATACATCATTGCCTCAGCTCATTTCTATTACAGAAGATCTTTTTAGATACATTGTTAAAGAAATCAGAGCTAAGTTTCCCGAGCTCAACAAAGAGCAATTATTTCGACTTTCTGAGCATATTTCTAGCGATTTCCCACAATTAGATTTTATCTCTACAATTGAAGAGGCTACAAAAATCCCATTGCCTAAAGATTTAACAGACAATAACTTACTCTTAGAATACTACGATGAAATTGGACTTGCTAGACCTCAAGAACTAAGCAGTACTACCTCTTCAAAATTATTAGACAACCTTGCTGCTGAGTTTATTGAACCAAAATGCAATTATCCTACACTTATTGTGAACCACCCTCATGTAATGGCCCCTCTGGCAAAGTCTTCGATTGTAAATATTAACGGCATTGACAGAGAGGTATCCCGGCGGTTTGAGCTATTTATCTTTGGCAAAGAATACGTCAACGCATATGAAGAAGAAAACGATCCTGTATCACAAAAGACGAAGTTTTTAAGACAAGCATATGATAATCAAACTCTGGAAGATACTGAAGCTCCTCTGCCAGATATGAGCTATGTGTCTGCTATGGAGTGGGGTCTTCCACCTACCGCAGGATGGGGAATGGGTGTTGATAGACTGTGTATGCTATTAACTGGTGCCGATAGAATCAGCCAAGTTCTCACCTTTGGTACGGTACGGACTGTTGGATACCAATAGGCAAGCACCCAAAACTTATTTATTTAAAACCTGTAAATAATAAATGTATATATTCTGAAATTTGTCTATCGGACTTAAGAGTTTGACCTAACCCTCGTGAATTTTATATGAGGGTTTTGTATAGACGTGTTAGAACTACAACTTTTTATATTATTATGACTGCAGAAGAAATCAAAGACGAAAAACATGAGGAAACTATCACTCCTGAAGAGGTGGTAGAAGAAGAAGAAGAAGAAGTAGAAACAGAAGCTAAGACTCTTGACTTTGTACCTCCTTCTCTTCCTCCTTCACACACAGATATACATGAAACCTATACTTATCATACTGAAATCCCCGAAAATGTTGGTGGTAAAGAATGTGTTTTAGGAGTTGATGAAGCAGGCAGAGGACCAGTACTCGGACCTATGGTTTATGCTATTAGTTATTGTCCAATTGACTTTAAAGAAGAACTTGCATCTATAGGATTTGACGATTCAAAGGCCTTGACACATCAGACGCGATCCAACTTATTAAGAGCTCTATGTACCGAGAAGAGGCTTAACACCAACATTGGATGGGCTACTACTATAATGACGGCACGAGATATCTCCAGTGGAATGTTACGGCCAGTCAACCGTGGACCCTATAACTTAAATGAACAAGCCCATGACACTACTATGAATCTCATTACTGAAGTGCTAGCGAAAGGAGTGAATGTGACCGAAGCATTTATCGACACAGTTGGACCACCAGCCAAGTATCAAGAAAAGCTTTCTAAAAGATTCCCTGGTATTAAGTTCACAGTTGCAAAGAAAGCGGATTCGTTATATCCAATTGTGAGTGCAGCATCTATCTGTGCAAAAGTAACCAGAGATGCTTCTCTGTTATCTCAGGCAGATGAATCAACTGGTGCGTGGGGTAGTGGATATCCATCAGATCCAAGAACTTCAGCCTGGCTCAATAGTTCTATGGACCCAGTATTTGGATGGAGTAAAGTTGTTCGTTTCTCATGGCAGACTACCCGTGATATATTGGAGAAAAAAAATGGAGTTAGAATAGAGTGGCCTGATGAAGAACCTCAAAAAAAGACTATGAAGATTACTACCATGATATCTAGACCCAAATTAGATGATTTGGGCTTAGAGGTTTCTACTCGATGGTATGGATCTAATGTTGAGTCATTATAGGTTCCTATTATTTATTATTTGTGCAAAAATAAAAAAAAAAGAATACATTTTGAATTAATTACTTAGGGTCTTTAGACTTGCTTGACACGCAATATTTAATGAGATAGTCCATAAAATCTTGTAAACTCACATCATCTGTTAGAACAATGGCGCCAGCTCCCGTTTGGAAACCGATATCAGATGCTGATTTGGAAGGGTTGAGTCGAGAGAATAAAAATCGGGACTGAGACCCTCTAGCTTCGGTATCAATAAATCTAGGTAATGGAAATCTATCTATCAATAACTCTGCAGCATCTTTCCTTGGTAGGTCCAACAATTGTTTGAAATTAACATACTCTGGTTCATCTTGATAACCAGCTTTACGCCAGCTCGCAATAGTTTCACCATGATAAATAAGGATATGAAAGAAGGTATCGAGCAGAAGAATTCTATCTGCTGTGACGGAAATAGAATCTAAAAGAACTGGTTGAGGCTCTTTATCTATTTCATATGCTGTAAGTGCAGGTTGAATCATAATAGAGCTATTTGTAGTGTCTTCAGATTCGAAAATATGTCTATAATATGAAGTTTCATCTGGGGAGTTGTTGAATACCTGCAAGAACTGGCTTCTTCTTAAATGATAGATGAATTGAGGAAAATAGGTGAATTCAGGCGCCAATCGAAACGATGTCGCATCATCTTTAATATAATTAGCAAATCTTATGCAAAGTTTGATAAGAGTATTATCGATCCATCTAGTCACATCAGGAAGTGCCATATTTCCTATTTCTGCTTTATATATAGCCAATCTGGCTACAATAGCAGCAGCTGCTTCCTGGTCAAATGAAGAAGCGAGTTGCTGTATTCCACCCACCGGTAGATATAAAGGACGCGTGACGGTGGTTATTCTCAATCTATAACTGCCAGAAGGATGTAAATAGTAGTTGGAGAATTGGATAATCGTAACTGGAGGAGCTTCATTTCCTAGAACAGTAGGAGCCTTAGTACTGACAACATCGAAGAAAATTGCCAGAGTTGTAGACGGCAATAGTCCACATACTTTCCAAGAACTAGTACCTCCAATACCTACTTCAGTTTCGGCAACATGGACACTTTTCATAGCCAAACTGGTAGCATGACCAAGTAAACCAGAAACTTTTAGTTCTCTAGAGGTTTTAATCATAATATTACTTAGGAATCCCATTTCCAAATAACCTTGTGAATCCGAGTTAAAAAGACGGATAAAACTTTGCTTGAAAATAGTCGTTGCAAAAGAATCGGTGAGAACCACAACACCGCCAGTCTTTTTGGACAATGGCCTCATTTCGTCTAATCCAATTTGATCGTAGCACCCAGCAAAAATATCGACAGCATTGCCATTCTTAGCAGCTCTATCAGCCAAGGATTCATAATACTTTCTAGCCTTTTTGTGGTGCTTAGCAGACTCATTATCGATATCACTATGGGATCGAATTGGTTCTTTCAAAGTTGGACCAACAATAACTCCAGAGCCAATGGTACTAGGACCAGCAGAGAAAAGCATTACTCTAGATGGACAATTGGGGAATGCAGCCTCCAGAAGACTTAAACTAATATTAAGTGCTGCACCAGTACATCGTTCTTGACGGAATTGAGATTTGACAGGGAATGAATTTAGTTGTAATTGCTCCAGGGTATTTGTGACTTCATATTCAACTTCTTGTAATGGCCGGATATACCGAGAAGCTACTTTCATCATTGCAGATGAAGAGGCCACACCAGCAGCACCAGAAGTTTCTGCAACACCTGTGCCAGGACGCGATGACCGTAAATCTACAGGCAAAAATCCCAATCCTTCTTGAACTTTTGCTGCAGTATATTCTTTAGATCCACTAAATGCAACTGTTTTGAAAATTTCTGAACTTGAAAGCTCATGAACATGGACCACAGTTCCAAAACTAACAATACCAACCAACGCATCTTTAGGTAATAAACTTAATGATACTAAAAGAGCATCTCTTAAACCCTGCATATTTTCAGCATCTTGACAAGTATCAATGACCATTAAAAATATAGGAGGAACATTAGTTGATCGATTCAAGATATACTCAATTGTAGTACTCTCAGGTCTGATCTCGACCGGTAAATTGTCAGGCGACACATTTTGGTATCCAAGAGGTATATTGTTTCGCTGACCACATATTCGACATTGCCAAAACTTACCAACAGGATCAAATATACAAAATGGATTTAGTACTGCTTTACATAGACTATTACCACATAGTACCGGTTCATAGGCAGCGATAGGCAAATCGGGTCGACTCTGAAGCGGTTTATACATGGATGCGATAGGAATTACAGACTGAGCAGCATCCTGAGCAGTAGATGGAATTACATTGAAAGTGAATCGAACACCATCAATTTCTTCAATTTCTTCAGGATCCATATTGATGCCTATTTTTGACTTGACGTTGTTTTGTGATAATGGATTTGCTTACTGTGTACGTGCACATCCTAGCAGACGTTACAATTAGATCTAAGACGCGCGCGGCTGGATAAAGGTACGAAGGTTTATAGTGACAGAAAATTATTATTATACATCTTATTAGATCTATTAATGTAGAGAAATTACATTTTGTTTGTTTTACTTACAAGGATAATAAAATATTAAGTAAATCCCTAATTTGGTCGTTATGATAGATTTTAGGTTTCGTTATAAATTGGGTAATTGAGATGCTTAGAGTAAGAGCTCCAATGGGTTCTCAACGACTCTCTTAAGAGCCTTGATCCATTCAGCACCAACAGCACCGTCAACAACCTTATGGTCAAAAGTAGCAGTAAGAGTCATGACGTCATCGAAAGCAATACCGGATTCAGACTCAGGGTCTTCAATGGCTCTCTTCTCAACGGTACCAACAGCCAAGATAGCGCTTTGAGGAGGGTTGATAATAGCAGTGAAGAAAGAAACAGCGGGGTTCATACCCATGTTAGAGATGGTGATAGTACCACCTTGGTACTCCTCAGGAACAAGCTTGTTGTCTCTAGCTTTCTTACCAAGAGCCTTAGCCTCGTTAGAGATGGTAGCAAGACCCTTACCATTAACATTTCTGATAACAGGAGTGATCAAACCGCTGGGTGTAGCAACGGCAACGGAAACATCAACATTTTTGTATTGTCTGATAACACCTTGAGACTCGAGCCAAGCAGAGTTCACTTGAGGAACAGCAAGGTTGGCAACAGAGATAGCCTTGATAAGAAGGTCATTAACAGAGATCTTGTATCTACCCTCAGCAGAAGCGTTAAGGGAAGCTCTCAACTTGAGAAGCTTGCTGACAGAAACAGTGGAAGAAACAATGTAGTCAGGGTTAATGTGCTTGGACTCAGAAAGTCTGGAAGCAATGGTCTTTCTCATGGCAGAAATGGGAATATCTTCGAAAGCATCAGAAGCAACAGAAGCAGCGGCAGCAACAGGAGCAGCAGCAGAAGGAGCGGCAGCAGGCTTATAGTTCTCGACATCTCTCTTGATGATTCTACCATTAGGGCCAGTTCCCTTAACCTCCTTCAATGGGATACCCTTCTCAAGAGCAATGAGCTTAGCGATAGGAGAAGCGGCGATTCTATCACCGAAAGATTCAGTAGAAGAGGTGGTAGTAGCGGCAGCAGCAGGAGCGGAAGTCTCAGCAGCAGGAGCCGATTCAGTAGCAGCAGGAGCAGACTCAGCAGGAGCAGGAGCAGCAGGGGCGGCACCAGCACCAGCATCCTCAATGGTGAAATCAGCGAAAGCAGCAACGTCAGACTCTTCCTCAACGTAAACACCAATGGGCTTTCCGACAGGAATATCCTTGGCACCAGTTTCGAGAAGAATCTTGGCAAGGAAACCTTCTTCTTGGAACTCAAAGTCCATAGTAGCCTTATCAGTCTCGATTTCGACTAAAGCTTCACCAGGAGAAAGCTTGTCTCCGACAGCCTTTTGCCAGGTACCGACATTACCTTGGGTCATAGTAGGAGACAAAGCAGGCATGTCAATGACAGTGTGAGGAGGGAATGACTTGGATGCAAATAATCTAGTGAAGGTAGGAGCAGCAACTCGGAAACTAGAAATGTTAGTTCATTTTTCAAGAAAAGGAGATGTTTTTTTTTTTTTTTTTTTTTGTTCAATGATTGTTGATGATGGTCTTAAGGTCTTAATATTTAAGCCAAATTGATCAAGTTCGGATAAACCTTGACATGTGCGGCGAACAGTTGTGTAGAAAAAAGCCTCCGATACCCACCGATACACGCACCACCGTCTGCAAAATCAAAAAAAAAAAAACCACTGCATATAGTAATGACAGACGTCAATTAATGTAGAGATTGAATAGAAGAATCACTAGTTTAATTGGGGGTGTTGTTTAAGTAAACAATTGTGTAGTGACAAAGTGTAAAAAGTCAAAGTTGTTGTTGCAGTATCAAGGTTTTGGTAATTTTGTTGTCAGGGCCACATGTCCACCAATTTTAGCAGCAATAGTTTGTTGATAAATAGGTATTAAAACAGGCGGAAAAAGGTCGGAAACATAATCAAATATCAATTCGGAAATATGTTTGATAAAATTTCGGTAAAGAGCGAACTTAAACACCAATATAGCCATTTAAAACCACCATACTACCACTGAGTTGTAGATATACCAAAAATACTTACGTTGAAGCTTGTAAAGAACGGCCAAAGGCACGTCGAGACATAGCAAGAGCAGCAGCAGCCGACATTATGATCGAATTCTCACCAATAAAACAAGAACCAAAAAAGACACCTATACCGGTTTATTCACGATGGAATCTTCAATCAACTAAAAAATTGAAAGGATATGAGTGAAGAGAGAAGGAGTTTTTTGACCATCTGGAAAAAGTTAACATTGTTGGGCCTCTTTAGGGTTGGGGCGATATTCTAGACGGAGACTGCCGGGTCTGGCTATAGTAGCAGTACAAAAAAACTTCCTGCTTCAGTTGAGGAGGGGTAAACGCTGTTGAGGTAGGGGTCCATCTGTGGCCAGCCAGGCCTTGTCCAGGTCAACATGGCCAACATTGGCAGCATTGCCGCAACCAACGACGCTTGCGAAGACGATGACAAAAACTGTGTGAATGAGCAGATAGTTAGAGTAGGACGGGAGGTATGCGTAAGCCAAATATAAGTAAAAATCATAAAATAACAAGGAAGAAATATCAATGCTTTTATATATTTATATACATTCATCTATATTTGTCATGGTAGGGAATTGCTTCTTCTCATTGTTTTCCCATGGCTCAGGGTCCAATTAGTGCGGAATTGTAATCCTCTGGAACAGTCGTATATCGGGATTTTTACATGTTAAAAGACCCACACTAAAAATTAGGGGCATCAACAAGCATAATCCGAAATATTCTGTACAAACAGGCAACAGCCTGGTAATACAAGCTGGTATACTTCCATGCACCTGGTAATCTTCATAGCACGCACAGTAAACACTATAACCGGTATCTATATAAGTAGATGCACATAAGTGAAGGGAATATAAGTATGTTCAGCGACATCATTATTTACGCTATAGTTATTTAATTATAAGGCCCCGTGATTATTTTTATTTCCGATATTTATTCTTTTGACCAGGATTTCACCTCACCACCTTGTCAGTGGGGGTATTGCCGCCATAAGGTCTATAACCGTTGATTTGACGTACATAGGTAGTATCCGCTTGCCAACCGGATCATCCACGGATTAGCCGTGTTTATATGGAAGAGAGCTGAAGTCGGAGGAATAGGTCTTTGCAGTTCGATATATTTTAGTGAATACAAGTATGTGATTTTGAGGATTGTATAACTATGGATTTAGAAAAAAAAATGGTGTTGAATTAATAAAAAAAACGAAAAAAAAAAAAAACAAAAACAAAACAAAACAGATATTATACGTACGTTAGCGTTGCTGTAGGCTACAGTAGGAGGTAAAGTTACTGAATAGCAAGTTAGATACCTAATAATACATTAAGAACTGTAGAAAAAGAAAACAAACAATAGTTAATCATTGAAGACAGAACAAAACAAAGTGATTTAATTCATATTATACTAGAAAAGAATCCTAGCTGGCAGTCGATGCCAGACTGTTTTTGGTATGAATGTATCATGGTGGTTAATCTCCTGAGGTTCCATGCGTCTAATTAATCACTAAGTTTAAGTCGATCTAAAAAGAAAATGAACATCAATGTCTCATTAAGATGCTAGTATATAATAAAAGTTTAAGTTTAATTCATAAAAATATTCTTTGTTCATAAACGTTAATGGGAATTGTCCTGACTGAGGTTTGTTATGTTAACAGTGCATTTCTCTACTAAATAGGTGATCTGTAAAATTACCCCTGAATTCAGGGTCAGTCCGATCTAAAGTTAACCGCATGGCTACAGTAACTAACATAACTGTTAAAGACTGTCAGTATATAGAATTGGTCTATGCGGAACAAGCTTAAACCACCAACAACACTAATAGCAAATAACTTACAATAAATTCACAAACTTACTAACTTTGATTCAGTGCATTTTATCGTGAATTAATATTCTGGATAGGAATACCGAACTACTTGATGTTCTGAAGGTGTAGGTTCTGGAAACCGAGACACTGCCAGACGAACAAAATCAATAATAATATGGCATAATAAACTTAGAACATATTTAACACTATACACCGGTAAACTTAGCTGGACCTGTGTCGGCAAATTAATAATTCACCATAATAGGATCGATGCTCGTCCTCAAGTTATGGAATGCTGTAGTTGCCAGGTCTGTCATTTATCACAAGTATACAATAATCTAGAACCTGCCAAAATATATTATTATTCAGTCTTGTACACTAGTTAGGTTATAGGATATGAAGTGAATTTATTACCACTGCTAAATCGTATTATCGTGATCTAGAAATGGTTGTAATGGTGTATGTAATTATGAAACAAGGCTGATGCAAGTAGGCCCGTCATTTTATCTTGATATTTATACTATAGGTATCAGCCTATGAAAATTATCTTTGACGTTCACAGATCACTGTACAATTATAGTCCTAAAATATATGTCTATAATAATATTATAAAAATAATTTACCTATATAATTGGCTAGAGGATTCATGATAAATAGGATTGTAAAGTTAAGGTTCAATAGCTTACTATGGGCATATAAACCCAACATTACCCTACCGCTCCCCCCTTAAAACCTGACACACATTCCTAAGGCATACACTGTTAAAAAGTGCTGTTCGTTTCCCCCCAAGTTAAGTCTAACGCGCTCTTCGACAAGATCACTACCTGACATAACTGGTTGTAGTATTTCTTCGTAGATAGAAAATCTCGTGTATTGTGGTGTATTATTTACTATCGATTAGTGAATACCGGATATTTCAGTGGCCCTGCTTATAATTCATAGTCAATCGCAAAATGACATCTGGTAAGTTCCAACTGACATGAACACGGGGGTGAAAAAGGTTGTATTTGGTAGTCCGACTCCTGAACCTGTTAGACTGGCGATGATTTCAAGCTTAGTGTTATGTTAGCTTTCAGGGCTGTTTTGGATTGTTGAATTTGTTTCAGGTTGATAATTGAATCACGAATCACGGATCACGATTTATAATTCAAGACGAAGCTGAGTATGGATTCTGCCAACCACAAGGATTGCCGGAACGTGACAGTAGATTGAGTGATGATTTTATTTTTTATTTTATTTTATTTAATTTTTAATAACTGCTTTCTGGGTTTACACCTATACAATCTATTGCTCCCATTGATAGTTTTTACTAACAATTAGCTGAAGTCGCCGTGGAACCTCCCTCAGTTTCTCATATTCCTATAGAACAAACCGATAATGATAACAGTATTCGAAACTCGGTTATCAATACTAATGGAAATGGCCCAGCCCCAGAAAAAAATGTAATTTATAGGAAACTCAATTCATATGTTGGATTTGCTAACCTCCCTCAACAATGGCAGAGAAAAAGTATTAAGCGTGGCTTCAACCTCAATGTAATGGTTGTAGGAGAAAGCGGTCTTGGTAAGAGTACTTTAGTCAATACTTTGTTCAACACACCTTTATATGGAGCCAAAGAACAAGGTTTAGAAATCCCAAAGACTGTTAAAATCCAATCTACTCCTGCCGAGATTGAAGAAGGTGGAGTCCGGCTTCGTTTAAATGTTATAGATACCCCTGGATTTGGTGACCAAGTCAATAACTCTGATGCCTGGAAGCCAATTGTTGAAGAAATTGACCAGAGATTTGATGCATATTTGGAAGACGAGAACCGTGTTCACAGAACCGTGTCTAATGACAATCGAATTCATGCATGCATCTACTTTATCCAACCTACTGGCCACTCTTTAAAGCCTCTTGATATTGCTGTTATGAAGAAGCTTTACAAGAAAGTCAATTTGGTTCCAGTTATTGCAAAGTCTGATACTTTGACTGAAGAAGAGGTGATTAGTTTTAAGAAGAGAATTTTGGATGATATTCAACACCAAGGTATTGAAATCTTTGAGCCTCCTAGATATGATAATGATGATGAAGAAACTTCATTAGAAAATGCTGAGATTATGGCTGCTATTCCTTTTGCCATTGTCGGATCTAACCAAGAGGTCAAGACTCATGATGGCCGAACAGTCAGAGGCAGATCTTATCCTTGGGGTGTTATCGAGGTTGATAATGAAGATCACTGTGATTTTGGTAAACTAAGACAATTACTTATCAGAAACCACTTGGAAGAACTCCGAGAGAGAACTAATAATACTTTATATGAGAACTACAGAACTGAGAAGTTAACATCTCTTGGCATTGTCCAAGATCACTCAGTATTCAGAGAAGTTAACCCTACACTCAAGTTAGAGGAAGAAAGAAGATATCACGAACAACGACTGGCCAAGATGGAGGCTGATATGAAGGCTGTTTTCCAACAAAAGGTTGCCGAAAAGGAGCAAAAGCTCAAGAAATCCGAGGCTGAGTTGGTAGCTAGACACCGGGAGATGAAGGAAGATCTTGAGAGACAGCGGGCTGCCCTTGAGAAACAAAAGGCTCAACTGGAGGCTACTCGAGGAATTGAAGAACCTAAAAAGTCTCGAAAGCCTTTTGGTCTCCGTTAGGTGAAGTTAAAGCTAAAATTCTTTATATTCTTATTTTATTATGTTAGGTTGCCTTTAGTAGTTTGTATAAAATGGAAATTCTTAATTATTGAGATACAATTTTGTTTTGTGTTTTTTCTGTTGTTTTTGTAGTTTTTCTGTAGTTTTCTATAGTTTTTTTTTTTGTAGTTTTGTCGGTAGATTTTACTTTAAATCTAGTAAATTTACTTCACGGCTAGCAAACTCGATCGTTTCCTTTGCTGAATTTCTTTCGCTCGAGTTTTAATTATAGTGCGGGCAATCCATCAAATCCTATATTACAGCATGCATAAAAGTGCCGCTGTTATCGTTCATGTAAGCGCTGGCGCGTATCTAAAACATTTGAAGGTTCTTCTGGTCTTATATACAGATAACTAGAGATGTTCAATAATGGATTTGGAAGACCATCCCAAACATCAGCATCCTTGTGGTGGGTATCGTCGAACGAAGGAAGACACACTGTGTAGTTGAGCTTGTCAAAAGTGTGTACAATTAAATGTTTATTCTACATTTGATCACCCCCACCCCCCTTTGCCTTATGCTACAAGGCATCCTGTTCCTCCTGCTGAAAGTAGCAGCTTAGTTAGGATTGTATTTGAGATCCCTGAAACCCACCCTAGTGAATTACTACCTCCAGATTTTGGATATAATTCGTTTTTCACCGAGTAATTTGCTGGTTCAGACGATTTGTTTCATAATTTTGAAAATCAGACTCTAAAAGAGAATAGTAACATTCAACATGACGAAGATGACGTGCAGTATTCTGGTGTTTACTATGGTATCACTGGAGAGTATGATCCTCTAATGAGACATGTTTTCATTCATTTGACGAACCTGAGAAGAGCTATTTCAAGCTGAAATATTTTCTTCCATTTAATAATTGTTTAATATCTTATTTTAATTGATATCCTCATTTGATAGTTAACATGGAAATTTAGATGCTATCACGATGCGTGCAGTGCGCTGTTACACGAATGTTTCCAACTCCAAAAAACTATAAAAAGCAACCTACAACATCTTCCGTTCACACATGGTCTCCCACTGTATTACTGAGTAAGACTCTTAGACGCTTAAATATGACTGATCGGACGGGAAGTCTTGCTTTCGCCTAGATATGGTCGTAGATGTCGTTCAGTTACTGAATTGTATTGTTGGATTCCATCAACAATGTACTGAACTGGACATTACATGAAGTGCCCCAAAGATGGAAAGTGAACATGGAGAATTTGAATTACATTATATTAATAATAAAAACAAAAAATGGAAAAAGAAAAAAAGGAAAAAAAAAATGAAGAAAAACAGAAAAAAGAAAAAAATAAATTACAAAAAAAAGATCTCCAATGGTTGAAGGACTATATTGCTGAACATACTGGAACAATCTTTAGTCAAGGAGCCAATTCGTTCGAATTCCCTGGTAAGCGTAAAGCCATATAAAAGAAGACACACTAACAGTGAGAATTTCAAATCTTGAAAAGATCATTGAGAAGCTAGTCCAGGATAGAGCCAACGAAGAAGAAATCATCTCACAACTCAAACGTGAAAGAGCTAAAGATAAAGAAGCCATCTCACAACTCGAAGACAAATACTCTTCAGTCACAAAGAAGCTGAACAGAATATCGGATCAATCGAACCAGGCACTGACAAAGGTACAAGGTATTGAAATGACTTCCCAGGAAGCAAGAAATATCCGTAGCGATGCTGCCAAGATTCATCAGATGAAGAACGACTTCGAAAGAAACTTCAGCCAAAACTATAATGCATGTGTTAAGCAGATTAATGAAACAATCAAAACAGCAAGACACAATCTTGGTGACAGTGTAGCTAATGAAATAACGTCTAAAGTCCAAAAAGACTACGAACAGCATCACTCCAGCCTAATAGCGTATCTTGCCAATATGGAAGAAACCATGCAAAA
>JAJMBN010000181.1:0-30847 GCA_030572735.1 Sugiyamaella mastotermitis
TTTTCTTTTTTTTTTTTTTTTTTTTTTTTTTTTTTTTTTTTTTTTAATTGTTTTCTTATTGCCTAAGCGCATCCCGGCATTTTCAAATAGAAAAAAAAAATTATTCTTAACCTTTAGAAACTAAATTTAATTTACAAGACCATATCACGGAGCACATTTTTCCCCTCATCCAAACTGCAGTTCAGTCGTAATTGTGAAGTCTAGCCTGCACTGCAAGTTAAGGAATATAGGTCTTAGGTTTCAGTAACGAGGTTAACAGCCTGTATTCATTTAGTCGAGCCACTAGGCAACTACTTACTCCGATTTATACATTCTCTCAGCGTTTCTCTCCCATCTACCATCTCCTCAACCAAACAACGACCATCTATTCGCGCTTGCCATTTATTGATATTTTAATAAAAATAAGTGGATATAAGAAAGCTTTAGATTTATTGTACTGTAATATTATCTAAGTCTTCTTATATCTTCCGCAAATATTTGAAGTTTCGGCTTGTTTTGACTCACTTGGTTCATTTTGATTTGCCGAACCAGGCATTAGATTAATCATACTCCATACATTTATAAAAAGTCGGTAATTTGTTTATCTCTCTGAGAGGGTAATTTCAAAAATTAGTTTACGATATTTATTCGACTTGATTTGTATAGCGGTGACCTGGGCGTTTTAACTTTTATTGTGAACAGACATATTTCCCCTTCTGATTTTTGTTTGCTCTGTCGGTGTCTTTCCTGATATTTTAACCAAGAACCTTGTATTCGACCTATTTTTGTATGATTTGATTTCTATATCTCATTGTCGGCTTCATCCACTTTATTGATTAATTGTTTTTATTTTTATATATATTTGGTATATCGAGAACCAATTTTAACATTAAACTCAATTGGTCCCAGTTGATTTAGTCCGACTAAAAACTTCCATTGTCGCACTTTGCTGTACCTGTTTCAAAATCCTATATATTTTATTATTGCTTTATCGAAACTCAATTTTTGGCGAATCCTTTCTGATCAGAAGTTTCGCCGGTACATATTTCAATCCTGACTTCAGAAACAAATACCGCCAACATTCAGTCTCGAAGCAGTTCACCAAAGCGTGGCCCTTGGTCTCCTGCTGAAGATCAAAGGTTGTTGGCCCTTATAGAAGATCATGGTGCTTTTAATTGGGTGCGAATTTCTCAGCTGCTTTCTAGTAGAACCCCGAAACAATGCCGAGAAAGATACCATCAAAACTTAAAGCCTTCCTTAAATCATACTCCAATTTCTGATGAAGAAGGTGCCTATATTGAACAACTTGTACAACAGTATGGAAAGAAATGGGCTGAAATTGCTAGACATTTAAAAGGTAGGTCTGATAATGCTGTAAAAAACTGGTGGAATGGGGGTGCAAACAGGAGGCGACGAGCTTCTTTACAAGTTACAACTGGTTCAAGCTCCGGACCTGCAAATCCAGAGTCACTTGTATCTTCTGGATCTAATACACCTGAAGGTGGTTTACTACCTATGGGCAGAATGTACGGACGTCACGCATCAATGAGTGGACCATCCACTGGAATAGGTGGTCCTGATCAACAATTTTTTCCTCACAATGTACACCATCAAGGGTCACCTGCATCAACACAAGTTGGTTGTAATGGGTCTGGTTCTTTTGCCCTTCCCCCACCACCTCCTCCTAGCCAGAGTTTAAATCATTTGCCATCATATCCTCCTGTTGGGCATCGTGTATCTTTACCAAATATTTACTCTGATTCATTTGGAACAGCCAAAAGGCAGTTACCACCTTCTTCTCTTGGTCCTGGTTATGGTTTGTCTCCTCAATCAGTAGTCCAACCAATACCACAGCAAAGTGCATTGCCACCACCGCCTCCTCCGTTACAGTCATCTTCTCCTGTTGTATTTAACACTGCGTATACCGCAGATTCTTCTGGATTTAGAAAGTCTTCAACAGTCTCGCTACCGTCGAGCAATATTGACCCTCATCACCCGTCTCCTCTAACATCAGCAGATCACAGTCCAGCCGGACCATTCAATGGTCATAGAAGAACTGGATCTGCTCACCACCCAGGATCGACTACCACATTTACACGGCGTCGAGGCCATTTAAATGGCGAAGATGACATTTTCAATCCACTAAGGAGGTTTTCGGCTACAGGAGTTGGAACCCCCGGACGACGTTCTAGTAGAGCCGATTCAATAGGTGGATTATCTTCATCGGATAGCGAAGAACCACTTATGCCTTCTGCATATAGTTTGTCTAGATATTCACTTTCAAACAGTACTTCAAGCTCCCGTCGAAGTAGTCATGTTGTTCCACAGCCTTCTCAACCGATTTTAGTAGCTCCGAATTCGACAGCTCTTCCTGGACCGACAGACTCTGGACCAACTTTACCCCCATTGACTTCAACTAACAATCAACCAGTTATATTCAACTCAAGTTACACTTCTTCCCCTTCTCCTTCGTTTGCTCCTGTATCACCATTTGAGCACCGCAATAGTATTTCTTCTGTGAACTCTCTTCTACAACTTCCCCCTCAACAGAATCCACAGCAAAATCAGAACAAGCCTGGATTGCGACAGGCTCCCTCTAGTACTGGAAGTGCAAGTAGTGCATCAAGTACTTCTAGTTCCACAACCTCGGCATCTACATTATCAACTGCAATGTCAGTTAATGATCAATATGATGCTCCTAAATCTATTAATAATGACTCTACAGCTTCTCCTGCCGCTGAAACTAAACTTAAGATTTCGAATTTACTTTCTTAGCTCATGGATGACCTTTTTATTTTGTTACGCTTCTGAATGATTTTAATTTTAAAGCACAATTTATCTTTGTGTTTCTATGTATAATGGTTGTATATCTAGTAATTTGCAATGAATCTAATTTTCTCTATTCGCTGTAACTAGCGCAGTATAGTATGCCCGCATGTCCGGTAAGGCTGTACTATACAGTCAATACCGGGGTTTGGTCAAGTTTGGGATTCTGTCACGCACATAATACTATATGAGGACTCGATTTAGAAATATGCAGGGGAGAGAGCTGAGAGACTGTCATAACTTACTGATTAAATACATATCATGAGAATAAACGCTGTTTTAAATAGCTATTGAGCAACTATAACTATGGAATAACTATTGATCATCGGATGGAGTCCCTTGATTAAACTCTTCCAAACGACGTCGCATTAATTCCGGCGAGTTGATTGCAGCATAAATTCGCTGGAAATACACCTCATCGTCATTA
Organism: Sugiyamaella mastotermitis; assembly: GCA_030572735.1. Lineage (NCBI taxonomy): Eukaryota > Fungi > Ascomycota > Dipodascomycetes > Dipodascales > Trichomonascaceae > Sugiyamaella > Sugiyamaella mastotermitis. Next base: position 3,233 of record JAJMBN010000181.1, read on the forward strand.
GCATCTTTGTACACATTTTTCATAGCGATAGATTGTTGACGACTTCTATTTTCAGTTGATAGCGGATTATTTTAAATAATTATCCTGAATTCTTCTATCTTCTGCTGCCCTGCACATCAATCTACTTGTCTTCTCAGCAAAACTGATGATAGCATCGAAAGCAGATACATCAGAAGATAGTTGATTCATAGAAGATAATTTCTCTAGCTGTGCTGTAGATAAAATTAAATATAGATATTTTCTCTGTTGAATCAAGTATTCCTCTTCACGATCGGGTGACGATTTTATTTCAGAAATAAGTTCATTAAGGGAGCCAGAGCTTATATTAGACGGTCTTGGTGGTGATGATGGAGGGCATTTATTAGGATGAATCTGATAGTCTTCGTTGATGCTTACTACGGAGTTCTCCACACTCCACAGTGTTCTCCAAGGTATGGGAAAAAACCTAGTTCAGATTCCAAGCAGTGATAGGGATAATATGATTTAGCGGAAACAGTCCTGATTGATGCCAGGCTCTTGATATAGTACGCTCATTCACGGAAATATCTCTAGCTTTACGTTATGGATACGAAACTTCATCGGGTTTAATCGCTCCAGTAGCTGTCCTCATGCTATATAAACGATCTAATGACTTTTTGAGTGGACAAACACACCAATATTAAGAGGCATGTGTGATGTATGTGGAGGAAGCAGAACTAGGAGGATTCAATGTTCTAGAGCGAAATGACTTAGGCAAAATGCAGTGTGCGAGGAATGGCCATCAAGAATGAGGACTCTATAGCCATCATCACTAGCAAATTGCCTAGTTTGAGGTTCATAAACGTCTTTCATCCATTTATACATCAAGACATTTTTACTATATAGGGACTTAGTGGCCCAAATTAAGCAATTATCGACGTAGTACGCGAAATCATTCGTATCTCGTGGGAGGCGACTTAAAGGGACATTATTTCCGTTCCAATGAGGAAGTACTGATTGAAGATTCCCATTTTCTCCAAATTGTTCCGTTCGTTCCAAGAACTCGTTTCCACTATTTTCTTCAATCAATATTCTCAAAGTTGATATAAAGAATATGAATCGAGGCTCCAAATCCTTTGATATATGTGAAGTGATTCTTCATGATGTTGGAAGAATATATGTCCAGTACCATGCAACCCATTAATGTCTAACAAATACATCATGTATTTACTCCACCAAGTCACGCAGGTTAATATCTGTTTAAATTAATTCTCCGAGATTTTTAACGTAAAATACCGAAGAGTGTGTGAAGCAACAGATAGCCAACAATAAACAACACCTCAAAAAAAAAATCAACTCTTAATAACGGCATTCATGTGATCTATATTTTAATTGAAATTATTGAATTGAATGAAAAAAAATGTTAGAGTTCTAAAGCAGTATTACCTATACACGCATTTTAAGCTATGTTTTTCAATTATAGGATATATCCGGAGCCAAGAGTGTTCATATTAAAAGAATTGCTAATCTGATAGACTCTGAAGCTTGGATTCGATTCTACACTGACTAATGGCTTTAGCCATTCATTTTCTTTGAGCATTACAATATAATTAACCTCTACTTTTTGATATTACCTAAGCAAACTAAGTCCATTGAAAAATACTATGCATCTATAAATAAGGAAATTAAATACTCGACTAAAACTTAAACTAACAAAACAGCATTAACACATCCATCTCTATCAGGTTCATTGGTAATTTGAGCATATTTACCCCAAACAACCTTACCACCAGCAGTAACCAAACCTAACTCACTAACATTGACTTCAATGACCGTTCCCTTAGTAAGGACACCAAGCTGCGTATACATAGGACTTTGAGGGTTCTTCTTAACAGAAAGAATGGGTAAGCAAACAGTGACACCTAGCTCTGGGTGAGTAACGTTAGCCTTCTTTTGTCTTAAAGCAGATGGTCGGATAATTCTCTCTAATTTAACTGGACGTCTAGTGAAACCCTCTCCAACGAAGGTGTGCTTGGTGATCATTCTCTTCCAAGCCTTATTTTGTCGCTTACCAGATTTGATAACCTTGAACATCTCTTCTTCAGAAATACCTCTGACCTTAGGTAATGGGACAGAAAATTTGTCGGCTTTCTCCAATCGCTTTTGCTTGATAGAAGTAGACAATGCTTTAGCAGTATTGGGGGTTTGACGGTCTAACAAATAAGCAGGTAATGCTTCATTAGGATCATTATCAGGCTTAGAAGGTCCTTTGACTTTAGATTCCTCATGTTGCTTGATCTTCTTCTTCATTTCAACCTTCTCTGCATATCTCTTCTTAGCAAACATCTTGGCCTTGAAACCTCTCAAGTTTTGAGCATCCTTAGCTACTCGATGACCCTCACGAGCCTCCTTCTTTCGTTTTCTTTCCTCGTAGTCTAATCTACGACCATGTTGCTTTATGTGTTGTTCGATATACTCGTTTTGAGGCATGTTTAGATTATTGAGTATGTAAAGATGAAGGAGTTTTTTTTTTTTTTTTTTGTAGATAGATTAGAAATTTTAAGCCTCACATTATGCTTACCCGGCTATTTCATGCAAAAAAAATTCAGCCGTGCCAGTTGCTGAAAATTAAAATGCTGTAGATTCGCTTTCATCCTCAGGAATCATTAGGTAGTCAAAATGGATAAACTATTAGAGAATATTAATGAATCCGTCAAAAGTATTATAGAAGGTTTGGACGAGGAGATTTTAATATCTCCTGAGGCTATTGAAAAGTCAAGCGAGGGTATATCACTGTTGGCTTTGAAAAACCACTCCTTGATATCATATATCCATAATGCTTTACTGGTTCTTGCTGGACGTCTTTACAGTTTACAACAAGATAAGTCAGAATTTGAAGAAGGTATTAATAAGGCTGTTCAGGCTACTATTGTTCAAAGAACTGTCTTAGAAAAGGGTGTTAAGGGATTAGAGACCAAAATTGCATACCAGATTGAAAAGGTACTACGGGCTCATACTAAGGCAATTCAAGATGAAAAGTTACAGAAGGGCCAAGCTGCTGCTAATGCTGTGGCTAAGGTTGAGCAAACGAATGATGATGAAAGTGATTCGGATGATGCTTTGAACTACAAGCCCAATCCTAAGGCACTGAAATCTGCTGATCGGAAAGGCGAAGCAGATGACGGCTCGGTCGAGCAAGAAGCAAAGTACAGAGCTCCAAAAATTTCAGCTGCTACACCTTATGCCAAAGAAAAGCGATCCAGAAAATTACGAAATGCTACTATGGAAGAATATATCAAGGATATGTCAGAGGCTCCAATTGCCGAGCCTTCTATTGGTAGTACTATTATGGATCATGGTCGGGGAGGAGAAAGATCTGAAAGAGATCTACAGAAACAAAAAGAAATTCAAACATATGAAGAAGATAATTATATTCGTCTTCCTGGAATGTCAAAGAAACAAGAAAAGAAGGCTGCTCGACAAAGACAACGGGATGCTTTCGGGAAAAACTTGTTCGGTGAAGATTGGACATTCCTTGACAGATCTGGTAAAGGCATTGAATCTTCTAGTAAGAGAAAGAAGCAAAACACCAGCGTATGGGAAAGAACTAAAAAGCGACAAAAGAGTGGCTTCTAAATTTAAATTATTTATTTTTCATCCATTATAGTACATATGTAATATAGACATACAATATATATATATATATATACATCACTTGTTAATTAAGTGAGCTTCAACTTAGAAAACATAGGGAATGTAGATCCAGGGTACTCTTCTCTTGTACTCCTCCCAGTCTTCACCGTACTTCTTACTACACTTCTCAAAGTCTCTGTTAGTTCTGTGAAGGATCATGAAGAAGAAAAACACAGGATAGAAGTATGGTAAAGGAGAATTAAAACCAGTGTTCAATGCCCAGCATAAGTTTTGGGTAAAATCAGCAGTGTAGTGAGCTTTTCTAGCATACTTGAACCAACCGTCAACCAACAAAGTACCTCCATTCTTGCACTGAATATATTCGGGATCATATACAACTTGATATGGAAGTTGAGGGAACGTCTTTCTTCGCTTCAAATTTCCCTTCATCATTTGTCTGAATGAATGGATTTGGGCGTTAGCGGTATCAAAGAAATAATAAGCGGCGGTAAGCAATACCCACAAAAAGGTGTTCCAGCCAGTACTGTTGGCATACTCAGCAGGATCGCGAGATGAAATATACAAAGTGTGGAAGCAATAAGTAAATGGAACACCGGCAACATTCCAGAAAATGAGCATAAATCCAAACTTCTCATAGAACATATCCCAACTAGGAACAATTAATTCCTCACCCTTTGCACAAGCATTAGCATACAGCCAAGTACAATACATTTGGTACCAAGCCTGGTTGCTGACATAGCCATACTCTTCGTATTGTTTAATAACAGCAGCTAATGACAAGAAGAACAAAGTAAACCAAGGAAGTCTAACTTCAAAGAACAACTTCAAGTCTACAATTCCAATCCTAGGGTAAAGAGGAGCACCCATAAAGAAATCATAGATATGGTTACCAGACATTCTGACAGCAGTTCCGTTTGCTAAAGCCTGGAAGTAGATAATAAAAGAAATTAAAAATCCAGTGATAATAGCAACAGTCATAATCTCACCAAACTTGTCCAAAATGGTAGGAAGGGGGAAAAGTCCTGTATAATGTAACAATAGGGCAGTTACAACAGAAGTGTAAAAGGACCATACAGCATTACAGAAGTAAGGCAACTCAATGTCTCCAAGGTGTGGGACTGGCAAACCTTTAGTCCAAATACCAGGGAGGATGACAGAAATAGCTAATTGAAACAAAAGGAATCCCCATTCAATCTTCCAAGCTTGCCAAGTAGGGTATGCCCCTTCCAAGACATAACCATAGATTCTACCAACAAAGTCCACAACAGATTCACCTTCGGCAGGACCCATCAATTGACAATTGTTATATTTATAACACGCCCACATATACCACATCAAGGCAGGAAAACCAAACATCATTGAGAGGTTACCAATAGGTCCACCGAACTCATATTCAATGTTACCTTCAATCTTGGTAGGATCATATCTAGTCTTGGGTTTCGACTGCTCCTGAGTAGCCTTCTTATTCACCTCACGCAGTTCACTGCTGGTAGTTGTATCCACAGAGCTAGACATTGCTTAACCGTTAAATTATGATAAATTTCCAAAGTTTACTTTCATAGCTACTTACCAATATTCGATATTCCGAGAAACTGCTATCCGTTGCGAGTGAGGTTTCAAGTGCTTCAACAGCGAAATGTCAATAATTTAAATAACCGACCAATACGATAATCCTAACCCTTTTAACACGTAACAGCCACAACGTTAGCTTGTGCAGTAACTTTGACGCGCGTGCGACATGACCCCTGACTCTTAGGGCTAGAATCAATCTAGTAAATTTCAATTGCATAACTGAGGGAATACGGGCACAACATTTAAAAAGAAATTTTTTATTTGGTGATGATTTCTGTATGATATAGGTTATTTATGTCATTAATTATAAAATTTAAAGTTATAGTACTATTCATACTGTGTAGGCTGTATAGTTATTGGCAACTTTAGTTTAGTTGTTTTATTCTTGGGCTATATAATTAATTACATGTAACTTAACCGTTATTTGCATGTATAGCTGTCATAGACAGCAGCCTAATGTAACAAACTTAACTTAACTTACTTTTATTATATTGTTTCTAAAGCATAAATGAATCATGCTCATGGATCCAAGATAATCTTATATATATATATATATATATATTTGAGTCTACTGATATAGTCAAATTTAATCATAATTTATATACCCCAGTACCCTATTAATATTTTACCGGGAAAGCCAATTGGCAATTGCTAGCTAATTAGTAATTATGGAGTATATAACTAATGACAAAATATATTTTTATTTCATCAATATAAATATCATAAGATATGTATCAATAAATTTATAAATCACACACCATGCTGTTAAACTTTTCAATTCAAATTCCATTCGTAGATTGAAATTCATCTATAAAAATAATTAAAATTTTAATTACCGTAGATATATCTTATTAGAAACCGGAAGCTGTTCTTTTGGCTATTTAAAAACTTTATGTCAGCAAATATTTGATAGTCAATGGGTGCTAAAGTACGACTCAATGATATTATTTGATCGCTGTTTTAATATAACCTTGCGAAGGACCATGTTAAAACTTCAGGATTCATTTATGCTTAAACTGTCAACATCATTGCATAGTGGTAGACACGATAATGTCGAATGTTGACAATGATTGAATCTATAACATTTTTTCTTATATTATCATTTCACTTAAATTAATTTTCGCCGAAGTCACAAACAGCTAATGAATATTCTTATTACCGGCCTTGTACCTTGGTGTTTAACATTTAATAGCTACTGACCAAGTAGGCAGGCCCATAGTACCGGATATAGATAACTCATAACAATTTTGGCTATATTGCAGATTTACAGATTTCTCATTTATTACTGTAGTACATATTTCAAATGGATTTATATTGTGTATAAAATAACAACATAACAAAGTTCCTTATTCTGTATTTGTAGCTGAGCATAATGTAGCCTGTTGCAGTGATAGCGCAAAGACAAGTGCCACATATGAAGCGGCAGCAGTTTACAGGCAGATTGACATAAAATGGAACAGTCTCCGTTTAGGCAATAGATAGATTGACTAGAGGTGGGAAAATAGTCGCCATCGACTTAAGTCTCAATGCTATGAGTGATGGATTCAGATATTTATTTCAAACTTGATAGGCCTCATATACTGTGGATAGATAAACCTAAATTAGGGTCTATTCTTGAAGACTTACTTAATGATACCCCGGATTTAAAAGTGAATGGATCTCGGAAGAAGGCTGCCAAAGTATTTAATTATGAAACCCAAAATTATATACCTCTTTTCAACCGTAGCATGGATCTGGGTCTTCTATTTCCTGTGAATGAAGATTTTAAATTCTCAGCTACTGAGAAAGGCCAAACGATTGAATTTGCCGTTTCGGTGGTAAATGATTCGGAAGATGCTACCAAATTCAAAGTCTTGATAAACAACGATTTGCTAGCCAAACTTACGTACAAAGCTTCGTCTATTCACTCAAGTCCTAAAAGAAGGTCTACAAAAAAGAGAAAGATAGACCCTAATTCTTCTGGTTCAAATATAACTTCTGCGCAGACATGTCTTTTTGAACTTCAAATTACCAAGTACCAAAATATTGGACCCGAAATATCTATTATAAAAGGCTTGCAGAAGCTGAGTTTTAGTAGCATTTTCAAACTGGGAAACCCTAAGATTAAATTCTCTGTTGAATCTATTGGTAATGAACATTTGGAATTGAAAGGAAATTTGGAATACTCTCTTTCAATTTTAGATTCTGCAGATCCGGCGGCGACTTCAATAGTAGAGTCAATTGGAATGCGAAGGCTATTAGCCTATTTATTAAATGATGACACATATAATGAAAGGCCAGGAAAAGGCATCGAACCTGCTGTTAGTACTGAATTATTCTATACTAGTATATGTGCTTCTCCAGGAATAAATATTGTAGAAAATATCGAAGCACACCAGTTAGAATCCACACTTCTTCGATATCAGCGAGAAACTGTGCACTGGTGTCTTCGCAGAGAAGGAAAAGATCTGACACCTTCTGGCAAAGTTATAGAACTTGATCCAGACGTCCGAGACTTTGTAATTGCACCACCACCTGGTTGGTCCCGTCATCTAATTAACAATATCGAGTTCTGGGTAAACCCTTATATAGGTACTATTTGCAGTGAAACTACACTGAGATCTAGGATTGAACGAATTAATAGAGCTTCTAAACAGTACCATGGCTATGGTCTCTTAGCAGAAGAAATGGGTCTAGGTAAAACTGTGGAAATAATAGCATTGATGCTCTTAAATCAAAGACCGAAAGCTCCTAAGGATGAGGTGGAACTGTTGTATGACACATTTTTAGATAGAACAGTTCTCAAAGCAAAAACAACACTGGTTATCACTCCTAATTCAATTAAGTCTCAATGGGTGGATGAGTTAAAAAGGCATGCTCCATCGTTGTCCATATATGTATATCGAGGATTAGCAAAGTCAAAAGGTGAGGGTCTTGTACCAGAGCAATTAGCAATGTACGATGTTGTTATTACAACATATAGAGTTATCGCAACTGAGATACACTATGCTTTTTATAATCCTGCTGCTAGAAACACTAGATTTGGAAGTCAGAGACCATATGCTGTTGATTTACAGTCACCTCTGGTACAATTACAATTTTGGAGAGTGATATTAGATGAAGCTCAAATGGTGAATTCAGGAGTAAGTAATGCAGCCAAGGTAGCTAAAATTATACCAAGGGTTCATGCATGGGGCGTGACCGGAACTCCAGTAAAAAAAGACATGACGGATTTGCAGGGGTTGCTTATATTTTTAAGAGTGGAACCATTTGCCAGTTCTATAAAAATCTGGTCACAATTGCTGGCAAATTCTGATGACTTTAATAATGTTTTCGCTAGACTGTCGATTAGACACACTGCATCGATGGTAGAGTCAGATATTCAAATTCCTCCACAGAGAAGAATATTACTATCGATACCATTTAGTTCTATTGAGCAAAACAATTACCAGCACTTGTACCGAGACATGTTGGAGGATTGTGGTGTTGATGAATATGGCACTACTAGAGAGAGCGGTGCTTCAAGGGATTTGGTGAAGCTGTCCAATTGGCTAGTACGATTAAGACAAGCCTGCTGTCATGCGAGAATTGGTGCTGGAAACAGAAGAGCCTTAGGTGGTGGTCCTCTACGGACAGTTGATGATATATTAGAAGCTATGTTGCAACAAGCAACAACTGCGTATTTGACTGACCAGAGACGTGCATTTGTATTACTTTTAGAAAGAGGTCAAATTTTAGAGACACAAAAGGATAGTAGTGGTGCTTTAACGCTATGGGAAGAGGCTATGAATGGAGTTAAAGAAATTGTAGATGGATTAAGAAATGAACTTCAACTTGCTATAAGCAAAAGGGATGAAGAAAGAGCTGAACGGCAAGAAATTGAAAAAGAAAAGAGACTATCCTGGGAGAACCGAGCAGACACGAGTGATGGTATCGAATGCGAAAATAACGATGACGAGAATGACGACGACGAGAATGAGGAGGAAGATGATGATGACGAAGAGGAAAGCCAAGACATTTCAGCTATAAGATTAAGGCTTCGGGCTTGGGTAGAATTACTTCATAGATGCTACTTTTTTGTCGCTTCTGGTAATTTTCAAATGTATCATGAACCTGGTGATGATGGCAAAGATGATGAATCCCGCAATTTAACTGAAGCGGAAAAAGCTTATCAGTCAAATGAAAAGAAATATTATGAACTTGCTGAACTTCTGAGAAGGGAGCTATTAGCAGAACCTGCCCAAAAAGTGGCCACACTGACTGAAAAGTTAGTGAATCGGACAAGAATACAACAGTTTGTGGCATTTGATGATGCAACTCTCGATGATAGTAAACTTGAAGTTGGTTTTGAGTCTCGAAACTTGTTGAAAAAGGTGAATAGCCTAGGGATGGTGCTAAACCAACAAGCTGATCTCATTGATGATTGGAGAGAGCAGCTGATAAAACTGCTTAGTAATAAATTGGTAGATCAAGATGCCGACCCTGATGGTGAAGAATATGGTGAGTCTTTAGATGTTCAAGAATACACTTTTACATATATTGAAGTATTGCAACAAGTATTGTCAGATAGATGTGAAGCATTAACGGGAAGTCCGGATCCAACAATGAATGATAAAAAGATAACTCCTGAAAACCAGCAAACCGCATTCCACAAAGAATTATCAGAACTTCGTACAAAAGTACGACCTATTGATGGAGCTGTTCCTGGAACTAATAATTTCGAACACTCCATGGCAGGTTATTTGGCCGAGAGTAAGGGGTTTTCTATTGACACAACGGGACCTCGTGGAAAACTGGAAAAAGCCATGATGATGAAAATACGGGATCGATTACAAACTCTATTGAATCAACAGAAAAAGGAACTTAAAAAGATGTCGAAAGAATTATTGTTTTTCAGTGATATTTTTAATGTTAGAGTGGAGTATTATCGTCAGCTGCAGGAGATTTCTGATAATGTCGTTGCTATTGAAGTCACAGATGAAAAGGAAGCTAAAAAGTTGTTGCGCAAAAAAGAAAGAGAATGCGGTGGTCTCCGACAGGTCATAAATCAAAAAAAGGGCCGGCTTAGATATTTAACAACTTTGGTTGCATTCAGAGATGCTGATGAAGATGAGCAGAACAAGATATGCGTTATTTGTCAAAGCTCTTTCACCGTTGGATCTCTTACTGTTTGTGGTCATCAGTTTTGTAAAGATTGTTTACAGGAATGGTGGAAAAACCATAAAACTTGTCCAGTATGTAAAAATGTTCTCGAACACGACCAGGTTTATAATTTCACTTATAAAAGTCAAGATGTTGAGATGAAAGATATTTCCAATGAGCTGGATGAAAAAGCTTCGAGTTTACGAAATGGAATATATTCAGTTGCTAGTCAATCGTCAATGCGGGCAGTTCAACAGTTTTCTATTTCAAAAAGCTACGGATCCAAAATTGATATGATTATACGACACCTTATGTGGCTACGAAGTAATGATAAATCAACCCAAGTTGTAATATTTTCTCAATGGAGTGAAATGCTTGAATTGCTAAAAATGGCACTCAAAGATCACTATCTTGAGTTTGCAACTGTGAACGAAAGAATGGACGAGTTTAAGAGGAATCCTGATATTGCATGTTTCTTATTGCATGCTAAAGCGGAATCGTAAGTGTGAGAAAATGAAAGCTTGTACAATAATATATATATATTTGATTCTAACATCCAGAGCTGGACTTACTTTAGTTAATGCCACTCATGTATATTTATGTGAACCTCTTGTTAATACTGCCCTTGAAGTTCAAGCAATATCCAGAATCCATCGAATTGGGCAGACTAAAGAGACAACAGTTTGGTTATTCACAATCGCAGCCTCCGTGGAAGAAGAGATCTTCAAGTTGAGCACTCAAAAGAGATTAGACTACTTGAAGAATAATAAGATTGAAACTGACCAGAACGTGTATAAAAACCAAATCTCTGAAGAAGACTTAGATATTTCCAATTCTCACGAGTTGGCACAAACGTTAGGGAATATGGTAGATAAGTCCTCAGGGGGTGAAGTTGTACATACTGATGATCTTTGCAAACTATTATTCAAACGATTAGAAGACCCCACACCGATTTCTAATATATCAGCGATCTCTACAAAATTGGAGACATAACACTTTTGCATTGAATAGCTATATTTTCTTTGTTCAATTTTAATATATTACTTATAAATAGCTTCTGATCTAAATTAAACCGAATTCATCCTGATCGGTAGAGTATAGTTTTCCAGTCTCTGCAAGGACAGTGGCATGTGAACGGGCAGTATATTCATCAATATTTAAATTTTGAGCAATTTGCTGTGTAGTTAATATGTCATCACTTCCAAACAATGCAAGGATTCGATCTCGGACACTAGTATCTTCGTCAACAAATAAGTCACCACCGTCATTATCAGATTTAATAGCTCCTTTAGATGCGCCGTCTTTATATCCGTTTGTAAGTTGCAAATGGATAGACAATGCTTCTAGTTGATGGTAAATGATTTGGTTGAAGTCAGTTACAGGCACAATGGTGCTTCCATTAAAAACTCTCTTATTGCTGAATACTTTAACAGTTGCAATAACCATAACATATTGACCAGTTTCAAACGGTTGCCCGGAAATATCTCCCTGAACACCCTCCATTTCGTCTCTATCTTCGTGCTGTGAGCTACCAGTGTTACCTGAAGTGCTCCATTTTCGAACTTCCAAAGTTCCAGTACCATCTTCAATTCGGTAAATCCAATTACTAGTTCTATCAAGGATTTCACGAATCTGACCGACGAAGCGTACTCTTTCAACCAGCTCTCCATCAATGTATGTTCCAGAATCAGGTTGAGGTTCTGAAGACTCAGTCAATTGTTTGATTGTGACCGGTCGGACAGCCTGTTTAGCATCCTTCTTTTGACCACCATTGGATCCAAATTGACCACTTTCTTGAAAAAATCCTCCTTGTGAGTTGCCTTAAAGTTAATTTCTAAAGTAACAAATATAAAGGCTTCCTTTAAGTACTTACTGTTCATGTTTTTTAATGAATAAATATTAGATAGTTCATTCCTGTGGCGCGTAAGGTAATTTAATTAAACACGTCCAAATACCCTAAACCTTGTGTTTTCGAAGCTTCGTGACTCGCTTGGTATATATACTATATAGTGTAGCTGATGAAAGCTTATTCCAAGTTCATGGTCTTATTCAAATATGGTTGCAGTCTTGTGAAAACACTAACTTTTACAATTTAATTTTATCCAAATACAAATACATTGAAAATATAACATTGTGCAACTTCAAAATTTAATTTTATCCAAATACAAATACATTGAAAATATAACATTGTGCAACTTCAAAATTTAATTTTATCCAAATACAAATACATTGAAAATATAACATTGTGCAACTTCAAAATTGGAGTGGCACTTGAACTAAGGTAATTGAAGTCGTCCCAGCTTTAAAACACATGCCATATTTCAATTGAACCATCTAAGGTTGAGGATGCCAGTTCATTGGAATTAGGATGCACAGATAGAGAAAAAGCAGTTGTAGATACATTGCTCAGACCATCTTTCTTCTGAGTAGAGATAGATGACACTATTTTTCCCGATACAAAATCCCAAAAATAGATATTTCCTTCTTCACTGGAAGATACTACCAATGAATCATTTTTAGCAAAACAAGAATTGAACCGGTACAGCGTGTTTATATGACCCGAATAAGTCTGCAAAAGAGTTCCATCAAGACGATCTATCAATCGGATCTTGCTATCAAGAGATGAAACAAGCAAACTTTGACCATCTTTGCTCAATGTTACAGATGTTACGGGATACCCAATCACATCAGTAGTTAATTTAGCATTCCGCACATCATATACTCTGATACGGCCATCTACCGAGCCAGTTAGGATCTCATTATCACATATACTTACAGTAGATATACTGTCTTTAGCATCTGAAAACGTCTGGATTGGTTTTGTAGACTTTGACTTGCAGTCCCATAAATGGACATCTGTGTCATAAGATCCTGTAGCAAGCACAGACGAATCCGAGTTGAAGGAAAGACTATTTATCCGTGCATGATGCCCATCAAATCTGCTTAAAATTCTGCCAGTACTAATATCACAGACATAAGCACTTCTATCTCCACCGCAGCTTGCAAATTTTATATCATCAAAACTGATAGCCAAGTCTAGTACTTCGTAAGCATGAATCTTATAAGACTTGACATTGTTTCCATTGGAAGAATTCCATAATCCAATATTCCTATCTTGCCCACCCGACAATATATAATTTCCATTCGAATTATATGCTAAGGCATGAATTGATCCATTATGACAAAAAGGAATCGATAGCTTTACCGAAGCCATAAATAGCTAACTAATTATCATACTGTTAGCTTAACCTAAGAAAGCCATTTATGTTGCCCACTACGTGAAACTAGAATTACCCGGAGCAACGTTGACCTGCTATATAACAAAAATATTTCTTACGAGACTTCTTCTAACTACAAACATAATGGGTATGTTATAAAGTAACTTTTTTTTTAGAAAGAGCAGATGTTATGATGAATAATTCCAAGAATGTTTAATATAGGAAGTGCCGGGTGATAAATAATGATCATAATTTGGAAAAAACACTGAGACATCTGTTTTGATAAAGGATTATTATCAATAGGGCCATTCTAACAATAAAGAGAAAAAGTTATAAAATTTGAAGAAAAAGTCTATAAGACAATAAATATTATATGAGAGTAGTGGATATAATTGTATATATTTTTAAAAAGAATTAGTCTTTGGATGCATCAATTTTTTCTTGTAATTGTTTTGGAACTTCTTCCCATTCCAAATCTTGTGAATCTAGATCATTGATATCGACAGTACCCTTAGTGAGAGTTTGGCCTTTACTAGCAAGTATATCCTCCAAAGTTATCTTTTGGTCAGAAAATATCTAGAATCAGGTTAGTATCAATTGTGCATAGAAATTCGTGTTGCCACATACCTTTAAATGATCAGCTATTAGATGTCGATTTTTACAGCCAGGACATTGGATCAGAACAGTTCCACCATGATATGCCTGTTTTGAAACATTATGACTGGATCTAGTACTGCACTTTTTACAAGTAAAAGTCAGTTGATATGAAGGTTTGTCAGTGCGAATAGCCGTAGATGTTTTGTCGCTGGGTGTCAATTGATTTTGCAATTTGCGCCCCGAGGAAAATGATCTCAAAAGAGTAGAATTACCATTTAAAGTACGAGAGTCCAATTGTCTCAAAGCTAGCTTTAATCCTAAATAAGGACGACTAATGAGTGATCTCAATCTCACCAGTCTCAGAATAGCAGCCATGTTCGATGTAATAGTGAAGATGGCAAAAACTTCAACTCCACACAAATTTGTAGCCGCATGTCTAAAGGAACTTTTGGATATCATAATTTTTGGAGATGAGCTCAGTAAAAACTGGGTCGTTAGCAAGCAGTTTATTTTTTATCATGACACTATGCTGAGTACTGAACTCAGTGCCATCTCCATTACCATATTTTAACTTGAGATGATCTTTCACTGGTTTAACAGCTTCTTTGTCAAGGCCATAATCGAATTCTATTGCATCACAGTCATCCAACTCATGATCAATGATCCCACAATAAGGGCACCAAGATAGCTCTGAATGGTTTAATAATTTGATAGGTGGCGCCATAGCTTCATTGAATGTGTACTCTTCTTCCAAACCAGCCCATTCCAAAAGTAGCATATCACGAGCTGTTCTCTTTAAAAGAACCTTAGATACCCAGATATCATCCAAACTTAGAAACAACTTTTTTATAACAGGAAGAAGGCCATCGCAGTTGTCCTTATTTAGATAGCCAATATAAGTATTAAACTCTATATTGAGTTCATGTATAAGAAACCGTCGCTTTGGTGGCAAAAAGAATGAAATAATAGCCCGGTAAGCACGAGCTTTCAGGTTTTCGTCTTCAGTAATAAATAATGTTCCCAAAATATTGACCAAGGAATTGATTACTCCTGTAACAGAAATAAACGTCGAATTCTCAGTCAATGATGGATAATTGTGTATAGATGGAGCAAGCTCCATTAATTTTTTCAGAGCTTTCACATGTATTTCATATTGTTCAGTCTGTTTTAAAGACTTCAAAATTTTAAATATTTCGCTCTCTAAATCTTCATTAGCAATTCTTGAAACACTTAAATATAGCCGTATTTTATCAACCAATATATCGAATTTATACTTATTATGAAGTACCATAAGACAGCTACTACCATAACGTTCCAAGCACCAAACTAATATGTAAAATGCATCATCAGCGCTGATGGTTCTACTAGAAATAGCCAACTTGCTAACACGTTCCCATTCCGAAAAAATGTACTCTATATTTTTGGCATTTATAGCAGCCCTTTTCCAAACATGTGCTAGATCTAGATAATTGGGATTGATAAAGCGAATTTGATAGACGCCTTCCAGAGTATGGAATAAGCATCGATTATCAGCTGCATGCTTGTAAGCATCAAGATAAAATTGGATACTCTTACTCTCAAAATTCGGTAGATGGGAACCTCTTTCGCTTTTACGGAGAAAGAATGACATTTCAGAATAGCATATAAAAGCCGTTCCAACATCAATGGGTATCTGATCTAGCAATAATAAAATGCCTGAAGAAATTGACATTTCGTTACGATCATTTAATGCTTCTAAAGAATGAAGGAACACAGATCCAAATTGGAGAAGTAGTTCTTTGGCTGCTTGACCTGTGAGTCCATAATAATGAATCGTAAAAACTTGACATATTTCGTATAAGCTTGCTCTTGTAATGGCCATTGGTACTTTGGAATTCAAATGACAAGCTCTATATTTGCGATGATCTACAAACTTTTTCCTGGCTATCGATTTGAAATCATTCCATATCTTTCCGAAAGCACTGGAATCATCTTTAGAGGTGCCATTCATAGATTTTAAACACGATACTACCAGTGGCCTGATACTCTCATGGGTGGAGAATAGAAACATTTTAATACGTTCATCAACATTCATGGGATCAATTCCATAATCTTTACAGATAGAATCCATATCAGCAAGAACCCCTAAGGATTTATTTGAATTTTTGGCATTGTACTCGTTCTCAATTTCTAAGAAAAAATCCTCTAACTGATAACCCTTGAACATAATCAAAGATTTCAGATGAAATTAAAATATATTACTGTCTAATATCTTAAAAGGCTTATGCAAGTTAATATTATAGAGCTAACTATAAAAATAAATTTATGTGGTGAACATGCGGCTATTGATTTTATTGATTTCATCTTCATTTAACTACCTGTACCGCCAAATTATCAATGGATTTACTTGGTAAAGGATATAAAACTGCTAGTGTAAGGGGTGGAACTGGAAGTTTTAGCTGGGATAATATCAAGGATGATAGACATCGAGCAAACTACTTGGGTAATTCGTTAATGGCACCCTCTGGCCGATGGCAGAATGGTAAAGACATTACATGGTATGCGAAATCCAGCAACGAAAAAAACCATGCATCGGAAGAACTTGACAAAGTTAAAGAGATTGAAAGGCAGGCAATGTCCTCGTTATTAGGATATGATATAGGGGTATTAGATAAATCAGGCGAATCAAGTTCCTCGAAACCCAGGGATGACAGGGCCATAGGTGATGGACGAAGATTACCAGAGAAATCTAATAGATCTTACGGAGATCCAAGAGATCAGGATAGACGGAAATACAGAGAGCGAACAAGGAAAACCGAAAGTCAGAAAGATGTATCAGTGGAACAAGAAGATAGGTATAGAGAAAGACGGCATCATAGATCCCGTGAAAGAAAAAGCGACAAAAAACGAGATGATAGACGTCAACGATATAAGGATAGATCCAATAGACAATCCAAAGAACGCGACAGATCTCCATATCCATCTAGGAAGAGCCATCATGACTAAGTTTTTTTCATAATATAATATTAGATGCTATATAGATATATAGTATGTCCTGATGAAACCTCTATTTATTAACTGAATGAAACTTGTCAAATATGTTAGACAAATTTACTTCCTTTTAAAGCTTTTAAGTTGTTTTTCTCCTTTTTTTTCTTTCTCTTTTTTCTTTTTTTTTTTTTTTTTTTTTTAGTATTAAATGAACACAATGAGATGATGATCAAATGATGGGTTAATGAAGTGGGTAATGATAAATGATGATCGTGGCAAGTACATAAAGACTAGTCGTAAAATAAAACAATGAATAAAACAAAAAGATATTGGATTAACAATAATGATACCAAACTAAAAGTTTGCAGCTGGGTTATTTGTGTGGCCAGTGGTATGATACTGGTCAATATTAGCTCTGAAAACATCATTGTTATCTTCAAGACTATGCTTGCCATCCAAAGGAGAATGGGGAGATCCAGGTTGCTTCTTTCCCCAAATTCGATAAACCACAAAGCCCAAGCCTGCCAAGATCAATGCACCACCAACACCTACTACAACACCAATAACAATATTTCGATCATGAGTTGATAAACCGCCACCACTGTTAGAGCTTTTAGATTGGTTGGTTGAAAGGGAGCCAGAAGCAGAACTACTAGTAGTAGATGCAGCATCAGCAGTAGGGGTTGAAGTGACAGTAGACCTAGTTTCTGCACCATCCTTAGTAACCGTGACAACATAAACACTAACCTGTCTAGTTTCAGTGGAAGTTATCTCACTTTGGCTAGAACTAGTAACATCAGCTTGGCTACTAGTAGTTGTAGTCTGATCTTGTAAAGTACTTGAACTGGAGGTCTGTTGTTGCTGAGAGGTAGAACTGGCCTGAACAACTGAGCTGGATAACGGGGTAGAAGACGTGTATGAAGTAGAGGAACTTGACGAGGAAAATGATGAAGATCTTGCTGCACTAGAGAAACTTGAAGATGAAGATGATGCTTGTTGTACAGAACTAGATGAACTTTGTGCCGAACTAGTTGAAGAAGTTTCAGTAGAAGGAGAAGAAGATGAACTAGTACTAGCACGTGAAATAGGAGAAGAACTGGAAACAGAGGTGGTAGTTCCTATTGTGCTGGAAGTTGAAGGAGCGGAGCTTACGGAAGTAGATGAACCTTCAGGACCTGAGCTGACAGCATTTGAACTAGAGTTATTGTTATTAGAAGCAGCATTAGGATCCAACTGTCTGGCTTTAAGTTGTTGTTGTTGACCTTGGAGAAGGTCTTCCAAAGGCATAAAATCATCTTCGGAAGCAAGAACCACTAAAGGAGTATCAGCAGAAATTGCGGAAGGCATTCTGTATAATACAGAAGTCATGGTAACCACAACAATCTCAGTATGTATATTACTACTGTTTTCATTTTGTATATCTAGACTGGTATTTGAAGATTGAGCAGCTACTATGCTAGTCAAAGCTAATAGTAATGACGTATTCCACTTCATGATGTGAATGCAAGAAAGAAATTCAAGCTATGAACTTTAATGAAAGACAGCTGAACCAAAATGAATGTTACTATTAAAAGAGGACTGGCGCTTTCAGTGTTAATATACAAAAGTTCGGAAAGCGAAAGACAAAAAAAAAAAAAAAAAAAGAATAATAATAATATAAACAAAACAATCCACACTAGGTCAATCAAAACTTGATAAAGGCTAGTATTCGTTGAGTCGAAATTACTATATATAAGTTGAACCGAAGTTGCCCGGTTAAAAGGTGGTATAAGAATAAGTCCACAGAATGGTATCTACTAAGTGTCGATAAATGGATACAAATACCGAAATAGAAACAACAAAAAAAAAAAATAGGAACCGTTTGAAAAGAACCCACTATAAATATCGGATAAATAAAGTCAGTTAATGAAAGTCGTAAAATTTTCGATTCAAGAAAAGGAAAGAATGCACAACAACTCTAGTAATAGTCACTGTGTTAAGCTGACAAAAGCTACTACCCGTTGGAAAAGTTAGATTTATTTTCAGGAGCTAATTTCATGCGCACCCTTGGCCCTATTAGTATTTAATCGGGGTATGGGCTGCCGTCAGCAACTATTTTATAACAACAACGGAGGTACAAAACGCTAAAATTAGAGAGCCGCTGGCAGTACATGTGCAGGTTTAGCAGACCTTGGCTAAGCCTGGCCTTTGCCTTTTGAATAGTGCCATAACCAAGCACGTAAATTGGCGTTCTGGGAGCCCCAATACAACTGGGCTTTTGTCAATGGCTAGCCTTTTTCAGGGGCTATGATCTACCTTTGCGCAGTGCTCTAGAGATATTTTGAGCCCAAACTTAACAGGTTACATTGACATGATGATCATGAGAGTATTTTTTAACATTAGTAGGGGGTTATATAAATTGTGGCAATTTTTTTTTTCCTAATATCTTATTTGTCTTTGGGTAGACTAGATGCCTGATAAGTCATATTCCGGAATGTGAGGGCTTTTCTGACTAAATTCAGTTTGGTTACACTGCGTAAAACACATTGAGAGAACCTTAAAAATATTTATGATAATTAATTGCAACTTGTAAGCAACTCAGCTACACCACACAACCGCACAGTAAAATAATTAGGTACCAGTATCTAGTTACTCCACACTAAAATAATACTTTAATCTATATTTAACCCAAATTATCTATCTCATTGGAATTTAGGAACGAAAGATCGTCCTTCCAATCGCAACCGATCTGCATGATCTTCATTACTTGCTCCTTATATGTTGGAAAGTGCGTATGTTGGACGATGATATGTATATCTAGCCTAAAATTATGGAATCACTCATAACTTACTGTTATAAATATTGAAAGATAACTAGTGTATCCTAGA
Organism: Sugiyamaella mastotermitis; assembly: GCA_030572735.1. Lineage (NCBI taxonomy): Eukaryota > Fungi > Ascomycota > Dipodascomycetes > Dipodascales > Trichomonascaceae > Sugiyamaella > Sugiyamaella mastotermitis. The sequence goes on from JAJMBN010000181.1 coordinate 23,190, forward strand.
TTAATCCTTGTTACAGAAACCTGTATACCAAATATAGTTTGTCTAACATAAGTCATAACTAGATAGTACATGTATACAACATATGCAACAATAGTCTTAGTTATCGCTAGCTGCCAAAAATTACTACATGTAAGTTATAAATAGGCCCGGGCTCAAGATTGCACAGTAGAAACTGTTTTACATGTAAAGCGCAATTTATGGGAAAATAAGTTAACTTTAGGTACAAGTTGCTTAAGGTGCTCCACGAGGCCACACTGAAGGTAACTGTTAGCAGCTACAGTACCAATGGTAGCATTTCTTCTGTAACATTATGTGGTGGATTCATGCTGGGGGCACGCCGCATGCCTAGATAAACTATGTTAACTGTATTTCTCCTCTCTTATTAATTAACTTGTGTTAGCTTATAACCATAGTGAATCAATATCTTAAGACTTACATCTAACAACATATATGCTGTGGTGACAGTGGTGTGGTATGAACTTCGGAATTGAGGGGTCGTAGCGGAACGATGTACAATGGACCAAGCGTGTCCGGTGTATCAACAATAATACCTCATTAGCGTATAATCGGCTCCTAGTAACAGAACAGCAAAGACGTTTAGTAACATATCTAAGTTCATTTAATTCGGCTAACTGTGTTGCTACAACTAGATGAAGTGGTTCTCTTTAGAATATCCTGGTAATTACTCAAGTCTTAGTATAGTTATTTATTTATCCGCCGTCTCGCTAACAAAAGTTTACCTTAATAGAACATACAGCTAACCTAAGCCCAAATGGTGAAAACCCTAAGGAAGCGACCTATGCACTGCGGGCCACTATATCTGTTATTAACTGTTAAATTAACAGGTTAACTCGCCATATTCACAGTGTAGTACTTCGCTATAATTTCGGATCTACCAACTTATACCCTACTATCGATAATTGTAACATAAGAGAAGGTGAATTATAAATATATATACAGCATCATGCATAACATTGTTAAGTGTGGAACAGGTTAAAATCTTAATTACTCTAAGAGTTGTTAGCCACAATCGTAACAACTGGTCACTTACCGATTTAGAAGCTTTTGTTAAATGTTTCTGTACTAGGTAATTTAGTTACAGCCAATGGCTAATGTGTTTTAATGGATGTCACTTGTCAAACTCAGATTATTCCGCAAATTTACAGAACAGAATTGTAGTATCATTGGAAATATTATTGAAATTAATTATATACCTGTTGGCATATATTTTATGTTGTAGATCTTGCCAATAGCAACCAACATAAGACACTGACAGCGTATGTTCAAATATCGTTGGATAAGAATATTCTTCTGAATGACTATTGCAATAGCAAGTAATTAATGTTCATTTCAAAAAATAGTTGCTTATGGAAACGAACTCATTGCATAGACTTTTGCTGCAAATGAGCAGTTGTTTCAGCTGTAACTAGCAACATAGTGACATTGGACATTCAGAGAAACTTTAAATCAATGTACTAAGATCGTTTAAATTCCATTACGCGCTTGTACACTCAAGTAATATGTCAGAGAAGTATAAGCTCCGCTGTTAGAACGTCTAGTTAAATAACATAAAGCAAACTTGTATACAATTCCTATACTTCTGTGAAGTCCTGTCTAAACATGACTAAGTTGGCTCATAAAGTCAGTTTCACAGCTGAATTATAATTGTATACTAGGGTTGATATCTACGAGTATAATTGCGTTTTTAAAAATCTAGTTTCCCATTTGGTAACATCTATACATGAACATTAGTGTTGCTACTTAAAGGTCATTCCATTTATTGTGCATTTGTAGATCAACTCTACAATATGTAAACCGTAAATATATATACAGCTAATAGTCAATCATACACTTGCCTAATATATATATATATTAGTTGCCTTCTTCAGCAATAATAGCCATAATCATAGCATAAAGGTAGTAGAAGAACATAAGGAGGTGGAAACCAATCTTGAAGAAAGTCTCTTGCTTGTACTTTTGGACAGTTCTGAAGATCTCGGTAGCATCCAATTGGTAGCTCTTGCTAATGATCTTTCGTCCATTCCAAAGAAGTAAAGGGATATTGAGGAAAAATGAAAACCATTCTCCAGTAATCAACAATAACAACGAAACCAAGGCATGAAGAATAGCTTCAGGTAGGATATACTAAAATGTTAGAAAATTCCCTCCCTAATATAATATGAAATAACTTACATTGTTCAATTTGTTACAAAGCTCAACTGGGTTAATGTAGTCGGCTTCCAAATCACCATACATGACGGCGAAAAATACTTGCAAAAACAAGTTGGCTCCGTTAAGGAATACAGTAGCCAAATAAATCCACATTAAAAACATTTTAGCGGCCTTTAAATACTAATCAAGATGATATTAGTTGTTTTAGGCGTTGTAGTTGAGTCTATGGTTTACAACAATCAGGGTGATTTGTCCCACTTGTCAATCAAAAAGAAGCAAAAAGAAAAGCTTGATATGATTAACAGTAGTAATAAGGAGTAGAGTTTAAATTCATGAAACTACCCCCCGGGCGCCAGCCTCACTCGTTGATACTTTAGAGATTGTGCATGTAGTGACTGGCAGCTGCTGCCACCACAAGTCAGTTTTTCTTTCTCCAAATACTTTTGATTTTTCTAGCATTTTTTTAGTATTTGAAATTTTTATTTTTAAACAAACAAACAAGTAAATAAATAAACAAGTAAGTAAAGAAATAAATAATAAATAAATAATAAATAAATAAATAATAAATAAATAAATAATAAATAAATAAATTGATTAATTAATATGCAGGTTTTCTAGCTGTTGAACTAGTATTTGCAGCATTTATGCGGCCAATGTGTGTTTGCAAAACATCTGCTGAAGCAAGAAATGCTTCTATTCTTCTCGATGTCAGAAGAAGTCGAGATTGGAATGTCATCTCATTTAGGATTCGTCGCCTATCAAGCATCATATTCATACTGCCATTATCAGCTACTTTGAGTCGTTCTTTTAACGGCACCCCCTTTGTTTGAATTTGTTCTGCTTCTTCATAGACATTGTTTTCAATTGATCTAGATAACGCTTGAATAAACACTTCATCCGTAGGTTTAACTCCATCTTGATGCAGCATATAATAAACCTCACTAAGGAAACTTCGATACTCCGATGGTGATAAATATGATCCCATCATCCTCAATCCTTCCGAAAAATTGGTCCGAGATGTCCTTTCTTGGACTTTATCAACTATTTTATGCTGAGCAGGAATATTAATAAACGCCGAAGTTAACACAGCAATAGCATCTTCATCAAAGAGCTTGTAGCCATCTAACTCGGTATCTAATGCATCTATTGAAGCAGTAAAAGACGCATGATCATCATCTTTACCATCCGCTTTGTTTTCCATACTCTTGAGAAATTCATCATCTATTTTATCGCAAAGCGAGTCTAGCATTTGAGACAGTTCAGTTTCATCCCACTCTTCGTCACCCAAAGTATGAGACTGCCCGATATCCTCTTTGTCTAGTTTCTTTCCATTTTGAATTGAAAGGTCTATAAGCTTATTATAAAAACGGATAGTCTCTACTTGATCCTCCGTACTAGCATCTTCTATCTTAGGCTCGTTAACATCAAACTTATTTTTAACCATTATGGAAGAAGTAGTTGGCCAGGCCAAAAGTTCTTTCAGCTGAAGATTAAACTTAAAATTGTGGTTGGGTGTAGCCGCGCCAACCATGGCGTGCACTGAAAAAGAACTCGCTAACCAATCTGTCACAGTTTTACACATCAGTTTCTAAAAGAACAATATATACAAAACAATGTCATTATCTGCTGTATACCCTCCACCTCCGTGGTATTTTAAATATTTCACAAAAGATAACTTGAAAAAGTTAGAATCTGAAAGTATCAGTAATGTGACTCATCCTGAGAATAACGAAGAAAAGAAAGAGCTATCATTCCCTTTAAATCTTCTAGTACCACCACAGCCACCCAAAGAAAACGTATATAGAAGCTTTGGAGATATTTGGCAGGCAGATGATAAGCTTCTATCATTGTCTGAAGTTGGTATTAAACAACTGTATAACGGTATTGGATCAGCGTCAGCTACTAGCGAACCAAATGGGACAAGCCTAACAGTAAGAGCTTCTCATCAAGAGCGTGTATGGGAATTGAAAAAGCTACTAAAATCAGTATTAGTTAATTTTCTAGAATTGGTGGGAATAATGAGTGTTGCTCCTGAAAAGTTTCCTGCAAAGGTCGAGGATATTCGTATTATTCTAATCAACATGCATCACTTGTTAAATGAGTATCGACCTCATCAATCTCGAGAAAGCCTTATTCTTTTAATGGAGGATCAAATCAATGCTCGAAAAAATGAAATTGAAGATATGAGAAAGTCAAATAATACTATTAGGCAGAGTATTGTAGAATTGGCCAAGTCATTAGACGAGGATATTTCTGCCGTTCAAGTGGTCAGTGGGGAAGGCCAAGATAACGACGATTCAGCATCCCAACAAGATCCTTTGCAAAAGAGGGATTTGGGATTATGGAGTCTGCTAGAAAATTGATTCCCTCTTTGATGTTTTATGAATGTTACGAAAATTTTGTTTTTTGATGACCCAAAATTCTATTTTTATTTTTGTTTTGTTTTGTCCTTAGCTATATATCGTGGTATAGTTATATATATATTTAATCCAATTGCTTATTTTAGACCTTCAATTGGACTTCTTCGGTGGTGACATGATGTTCAAGACCACTCAAAGCCTTAGCGACGGTAACCTTGACAAACTTTTCAGTTTGTTGAGGGGCTCTTCCAACGAAAGTTTTGGGATCTAATAACTTCTCAAGGTCAGCCTTAATAGGCTCAAAGTATGGAGTATTCTTAACTCTCTCAATCAAGTCATTATCACCACCTTCGACCTTAACAACCTTAGCAGCTTGGTGAGACAAGACTCTAATTTGTTCATGACATTCTTGTCTGTCACCACCTCGTTGAACCATAGCCATAATGATGTTTTCAGTAGCCATGAAGGGCAACTCGGAGTTAATTCTTCTTTCAATAACCTTAGGGTATACAACCAAACCAGAAACAATATTCAACATAGTAGAAAGAACAATGTCAGCAGTCAAGAAAGCAGAAGGAATAGAAACTCTTCTAATAGCACTATCGTCAAGAGTTCTTTCGAACCACTGAACAGAAGCAGTAGCAGTAGCATCTTGGAAACAAGATTGCAAGTGTCTAGCCAAAGAACAGACTCTTTCACTTCTCATAGGGTTTCTCTTATAAGCCATAGCAGAAGAACCAATTTGAGTAGACTCGAAAGGCTCTTCGATCTCTTTTAAATTAGCCAACAGTCTGATGTCAGTAGCAAACTTATGAGCAGAAGTACCAAGAGAGGCCAAAGGTCCAAGAACATCGACATCAATCTTTCTGGAATAAGTTTGACCAGTAACAGGGTAGGCATAATCAAAACCAAGCAATTCAACAACTCTTTGGTCAAGCTCTTCAACCTTGTCGTGGTCACCATTGAACAAAGACAAGAAAGAGGCTTGAGTACCAGTGGTACCTTTGACACCTCTTAAACCAAGATCATTTCTAGCTCTGACTAAGTTTCTTAAATCCCACAACAATTCTTGGATCCACAAAGTGGCTCTCTTACCAACAGTGGTAAGTTGGGCAGGTTGGAAATGGGTCCATCCCAAAACAGGTAAATCCTTGTAAGTGATGGCAAACTTGGACAATCTGTCGATAACGTTGACAAGCTTGGGAATCAAGATATCGAGACCATCTCTCAAGAAGATCAAATCAGCATTATCAGTAACATAACAAGAAGTAGCACCCAAGTGAATGATACCAGCAGCAGCAGGGGCCTTCAATCCGTAAACGTGAACATGAGACATAACATCATGTCTAACAATGGCCTCTTGCTTAGAAGCAGCCTCAATATCTTCGTCACTGACAGTGAGGTTATCCTTAAGTTGTTGAATGGCTTCATCAGTGATGGCTTCAATACCCAACTCTTTCTCAGCAATAGCTAAAGTGTACCAAAGCTTTCTCCAAGTTGAATATCTATTTCGGAGAGAAAACAATTGGGACATCTCTTTAGATGCATATCTTGAAGATAAAGGGGTTGAATAAGAATCGTTTGAGCTCATATTGTATGTTTTGTTTGGTTTGTTACACAACAACGAGGGAAAAAAAAAAAAATCTCAATTGTCTCTCTTATGATTCATTATTATCGAGTGAAGATATTTTCAGGGTTAGGCCTAAATGCATGATACCAGACTAAATCCGCCCGTTTAATCCCGAAAAAAAAAACATGATCTTGATAATAGTATTAATAAATAAATAAGAATAAATAAAATACATGGTATACGGTGAATGCAGAAACATCAGCTTATTCAGTAGAATTGAATTAGAATGGAGTGGATGTAGATGTGGACCGGTGATCAGGGCCAAATTTCATGCGAGAGATCCACTCACAGTCCCCTTGTCCATGTAGCACCAAAACGTGCTGGTAATCCAACATTTACTCTGAGATGTGATTTAAATAATATGTCAATGTCTCCTCTTCTTCTGTAGTTGAATCGGTAATGAAACAGTATAGAATAGCTGCATAGTCCTGACATACTGCTAGGACCACCTTACCGGTAAGCTTGGATACCTGTAAAGAATTGTACCACTGTTTCGAATTGACCGTCACAGACCACATGGTTGAATCATTATCCTCCATATCTTCAGGAATATACATATCTGCTATAATTTCATCATCTGTGCCATCCGAATCAACTTCCACGTTCTTAACATCAGACCATTCACTAGATACTACAAGCTCTTCCGTGCTGACACCAATCCTCAGAACACCCTGTCTATTAGCACTGATCTTAATATTTGGACCCAAGTAACGATATCTATCTGAAATTCGAATCATAGATTTAATTGGAAGAGCACAGTAAGTATTGGGTTTTGGGCAATTGGGCTCTGTGATGATATTATCTTCAAGTCTGAGAACTTTCACAGGTACATCATGTCGAACAACTACATTAGCTCCATTCAAAGCACCTGGGTTATTCGAAGTTAAAATTATGCAAAGCTGTAGAACTGGGACTCCGTTCTTTTGCTTCTGTAATCGGATAGGTATCATATCATTGACTGCAGAGTCACCATAAGATGACAAAGCTCGTGCTAAATTGCCAATATTTAATTCCAATACAATGTTATCGTTTTCAAGGGACCTAATTTCATAGCCAGATAGAATCATATCTGTAGGTAGTGTACACCATATCTGGGCATTATTCATACTGCCAGAACCAGATACGAAACGGACTTCAGCCGGAGAAAACTGCAATTGACAAGTTGGTCGGAAACTTGACAAAGCATTACAAATCAATTTTAATTGAATTGGACGACGTATCTCTGCACTGAGTTTCATGTTAGGTCTTTTGAAAGAGATTCTTGCTTGGTATATTTACATATACCAATGCGCGTAAAGACGTGTTCAATGCTGGAGTAACTTGATTTAATTTTAAATGGAAATTCGAGAAAAGGTATCTCAGCCGTTTCGCAGGACACACAATATTGCTGGCAATCCGGAGCTGAACTGTATAAAAGATAAGGGCTTAACAACTTGATATAAATAATAATAATAATAATAATAATAATAATAATAATAATAATAATAATAATAATA
>JAJMBN010000182.1:0-30820 GCA_030572735.1 Sugiyamaella mastotermitis
ACACAACGAACAAATAAAGCTATGGCTATGATCTAATTTCATATATGGTAAAAATTACAAAATAATATGCCAGGAATAGGTTTGTCTACAGATGCAAGAGCAAGAATTGAAAACAAATGCTATGAAATTGTCCATCGCGATATAGTAGCTTATTAATTGACAGTTAACATCTAGTTACAATCAGAAAAATAACTATTAACTGATCATTGTATCATAATATCTCTATACAATACTCAACAGACATTTAGTCTGCATTGGTTGGTTCTTAGATGTAACTGCTAGAAGTTATTTCGGCATGCCAGGTTTCATCTCGTTCAGTAGCTTCCAGTGAGTGGGAACCCACTCTAATCACATCTCTAACATGTAAACGTTTACCACAATAGAATTACCATATCAACAATAGATTCGGGATTTACCAACTCCAACTCCAATGATGTTGAGATAACAATCGATACAACCGAAGAACCCAGACCAAAGTTCTTTGTATGATTTCTCTGGAACTTGTCTAACCTTGCCACAGAAATTCCTGTCTCAGTTGTAGATGTCCAAGAAGACAATCAAACTTTGCTTGACTTCATTAAAAATGATGAATACTTTGCTGCTCGAAATATCATGGCCACAAATTGAATTCTTGTATAGGTTGTATAAGCCTGTGAATGATAGTGCCCCAGAATATTCAGTAGATATTCAACAACGAGATCAAACTTTGCTTTTCATTGTCACAGGTGTAAAGTTCTTTGCTCATCGAGCAGTCATGGGCAAGGAGCTTCATGACTATACAGGAAAGAAATGTTACTGAGTATGATTCTCAGTATCATTCACTTTATGAATTGGAGATATAACAACTCCAATAAGAATGCCATTGAATATAGGATCGATACCTCCAAAGAACCCAATCCAAAGTTCTTTGTTGAATACCTGTATAATTTGTATAGAAACGTTAGCAATTGAATCAAAGTGATAGAAAGAACAGCAACTCTTATTATTAGAGAGCTATACGAGGATGGTGGGGTTGTGTTGTTAATGGTGGATAAATGCTGTTCAAAGTCGATTGCAAAAAAAAAAAAAAACAAAAAAAGCGAAAATTCAAATCACTCTGATTCTTTGTCTGTAGAAGAGGTGATGTCAAAAAAAAAAAAAGGTAAACGCGGCAGTTCTGATTTTTATAACCCTGTTATTTTCTATAAGTTTTATTCATGTACAGCATATGAGTTCATACAATTTGCTTTCTATTTAATTAGTTTAAGTTATTAGCTCAGAATTATTTTCAATGTATTTCTTATAAATTATCATGTTATCAGCGTTATCCTAGTAGAAATGGTTACCATCTATTCATAAACCCCCAACCTGGCCAGAATTCAACAGTTGAGTCAACCTTTATAACTGTTGACAATTTAAATATACCATTGCTGCGGATTTCAATTAAATGATGTCAAGGGCTTTAGCAGCCTATAAACTCTATCTATAGATCTATAGGGTGTAGCTCGGTTACCATGAATACTACGTTTTCGGACTATTTTACAAGAGAGAAAGAATGGTATATCTAACATAGAACTATAAAGATTCGTTTCATCATATACTCTTACAAATTTCATTAACCAAATAGCAACCAAATCATAGTTCAGCAATCAAAAAGATTATATTCAACAATATATTCTATATAATTCATGTCATATTTGCTAATTCTACTGTTCTGTCATAGTTGAGAGGAAAATATTTAAAATATTATTTTAATCAATTAGACTTAAGCTATGGGACACCATAACACTCAGCCGAATTTGACACTACTACAAAGATTTGACACAGATACACGTTATTAGACGACGTTCCGATCCTGACTTGTTTCCACTATCTCATAACATCTGGTGATACGTCATTTGTGATCAGATTGAAATACAAAAGTTTCAGAAACACTGCTATTTCCGATAATATATTTAAACCCCAAATAGCCATTAGGAGGTTAAGTACCAGCCAGTGCATAATCAGTATGGTACAGAATGTATAATTGTTAGGTCGTTTTCTAGGGTATTCTTATTCTTACATCAGGGAAATAATAACACTAACTTAAGTTTTCTTTGTTCTAGTAACCAGTTACTGTAGTTTTCCTAAAACACAGAAAATTTCTAATTTAACTTACTGTATATGTATACTAACAGTTTACCGTAGGATATCAATAATAGAAGGAGCAAGGGGATATCAATGATAGAATGAATTGATCGATATGTTAAAAATTCAAGAGAGTTAATATAATATAAGGTAATACATAGTATAGAAAGATTCTAGCATGAATTGATATTCAGGAAGTAAGTATATGGAGTTAATCATCTCAGTTGGAATAAGATGTCCTCTACCATACAATGTATCGGTTACATGTTAACCTTACAGTACATAGCAGATTTATTTACTAGGCAGTAAAGTAAGTAGCTCTTACGGTTTGCGTAACGGTGCAGCCGCGACACTATCTATACTATTTAATATCACACGGTCAACTACCCGCCCAATTGCGATCATCTTTGGTTACTGAGTATAATTAGGCAAAACCAACGAATAGGACAATCCGATACTTGTATAATTGATTGATTTAATTGTCAGCGTGATACCAGCTATTTATAAAGGTCTTTATAAGGATAGCCGTTAGATCCAGATCAGGTCAGGAAGTATGACCGAGTTACAGAACAGTAGGTTCACCAAAAAAAAAAAAAAAAAAAAAAGTCTATTTTTCGGTAAAATGTGTCATTACTAACATTAGTAACGTCAATTTTGACGAATATTGCAAAAGACGGTGATTATGATAAACATTGCAACGAGACCGACTGGAAAGACCTGTCACAGGTACTGCTCAAAAAACTTTCAGAAGTTATAGATACCAGCTTTGAAACTCCTCATACTCCATTATCCGACCCAGTCACTGGCCATAAATATTCAGTGGATGAATTGGTTAGTTTTATCCGGAATGCCATCGAGAATCAATTCAATGGGGGACCTCCATTCACTATACAACGGATTGCAGAGTTACTGATAGAACCTAACAGATATTATCCACGGCAATCTATTTACAAGTTTCTTGGAGCTCTGCAAAAGACTGTCTCAGTGTCATCATCTATCTATGATTATCCGAAAATAGATCTTCAAGCACAAATTGCTGCTGGAAAAGTAGATGGTGGTGGTGCCGTATATGGAGAGCCTGGAGTAGTAATGACAGAAATCTCTTGGATTGTAGATACAGGAACTACCATCGGGGGTCCAACCTCAGAAGAACAATTAGATATCCAGAATACTAATAAAAATACCAAACAGCAACATGAACAACACGAACAACACGAACAACAAGGTCTCCACGACCAGCAGGATAGCCAATGGGACCAATTGATACAGCATGACCAATCTGACAAAAGCAAGCAGGCTGCTGAAATGTCGACAGTACAGCAGACATCAGATATTGAAGCTCCTGAAGCAAACGGTCACTCTGTATAAACTAAAAACAAGGATCATGTCATTTAAATTTCATGGTTATTATTTATCTATTTACAGCCGCGGTACTCAGTGCTAATTATATACATACATACATTTTTTTATATATATACTAGAGATTGGGAGTAACAATCTCTCTGCCAATGACAGACACCAAATCCTCCTTTGGCTTGGGGGCATCATCAGGTCGAAGCCATTCCTTAGGAATTTGGTGATCAGGATATAATGACTTGTGTCGTCTGTGTTTAGCTTTCAAATGTCTAGTGTCTAAAGGAATATCGGCAAATGTGTCTTTGCTGAGGTCCTTGGCCTCGTTTAATAAGCTTTTGATAATATCTCCAATAAATCGTTTGTTCTGGGCTTGTTCTGGGAACTTTGACGAGCTAATAGTAATAATATCGTTTTCCACGTTGTACCTAGTACCTGCTATGAGGCACAACTTATGCTTTTCTTGTTGACTTAGTCCTAAATTGGAAGGTGAGAACTTGACAACAACCTTACTATCAGCAGGGTGATCTTCACCAAGGAAAACGTTATATTTGAATCGAAGGACATCGTCTTCCTTTGGAGGGTTATAAGGGGTAGCCAATTCTAAACCTGTTAGCATGAATTGTTTTTTTTTTCCAACACTATCTGTTAAAATACTTACTAGTTAATTGGGGGAGATCATATGCAGCGATTCGGTTATATTCTCTTTGAACTCGATGTTCTCTAATTTGTAAATGACCCAAACTAGGAACATCATCATACTCGAAAGATCGGTGTGCTTCAGTAGTTGGGGGGACACTCAAGGCTTCAAAGTCTTGTCGGTCAACTCTAGCTCTTTCTTCAGGGCTGAGTTCAAGGTAGTCAACAGTACCAACATCAACGGACTCATAAAGCTCTCGAATCTTATTTTCAGGAATTCCAAGCTCTTGTCCAGCCTTTATAAGGGGTTTCAAATTATCTTCAGATTTGGTATATCCGTATTTGGCTTCCATCTTTTTGAATCCTTCTTCAAGAATCTGTTGGGCGCTCTTACCGTCGTATAACTTATTGGAACCATTTCGAGAAATAGCACTGTTTGAGAACATGCGAGTTCGAGAAGGAACCGCTCTTATTAATCTACAGGAAGTTCGTAACATTGACATTTTTTTACACAGTCAATCGTCTCCTGTTAATGTAACTTACAATCAGGTTGAAAAATTCACTGGTTCAAAAACCCATACACCAACCCAGCCGTACTACCACTTAGTTGGGACATACACCCCTACCCATAGATCATGAAATTTGAACCCACTTGAAATTTTCACGATTACAGTCATTGACAAGTAGTACGAAAATGTCAAGGATAGTAAGAGCCTTTGGCGGGCTCCAACAGCGCTCTTTAGGACACAATTCATTAATAAGACAATTTGCATATGGATCATTTAGGTATTCATCCAGCCAGGCTTCAAGTGGTGCTTCAAGCGGTGCCAACAAGGACATTGAAGTCGCTGGTCAACAACAAAAAGATATGTTTGGCTCTTCTGCCAAGTTCCTTGTATCATTAAGTAACGAAGTCGAAAATAAGGAGCCTCTTAGTAAACAACAGGCTGATGAAGAAGCAAAGGAATGGATTGATACCTTAAGTGGCCTAAGAAACGAGGTCAAGACCAATAAGAATTTTAACTTGAACACTTTTATGGCCCCTGAAGGAGTAACTGACTTTAAGTTTTTCAGAGATTCTCCTAAGGATCTAGCCAAGGGATGGGAACCTACCGAAGCTGAGAAACTTCAAGCCGAAGCTTTACAAGGCAAGGAGTTACCTAAGCGAAATGACGAAACTATTGAATATTTGACCAAAATTATCATGAGAAAAGGTATGAAGGCTAGAGCACAAAAGTACATGTCCAGAGCCCTTTATTTGGTTCATTTAAAGACTAGACAAGATCCTGTTGAGCTTTTAAAGGGTATTTTAGATAAAATGGCTCCTTTAGTTAAGCTTAAAAGATATACCGATGGTGGTGCTCGTGCAGAATTAATCCCAGTTCCTTTAACTGAGAAGCAAAGAACTAGACAATCATGGGATTGGATTCTTGAAGCATCTAGAAAGCGACCCAGTAAAGATTTTGCAGTCCGTCTTTCAGAAGAGATTTTAGCAGCTGCTCAAGGCAAGAGTCCCGGTTACGAAAAGAAGATTCAACAACATAAACTTGCCATTGTCAACCGATCTTATATTTCATTAATGAACAAGAACAGAAGATAACAGAATTTCCATGTCTTGGATTTGTACATATGTAACTATATATCAAATAAAATAATATACATGATTTTTGATGTTTTATAAAATTACCCAATCATTAAATTAAAAATATATGGTTATATAAAATCAAAACTAAAAATCAGTTTAGTCTAACAGATAAAAGCATAAACTCAGAAGCTCATTAAAAATACAGATAAACAAAAACCGATGAACAAATATAGAAAAACCCCAATTGCAATTTCTAAAATAACCAAGTTATTCTTTTACTCTAGCCGTTAAAGTTTAAACGTTAACACCAATCCACCACCATCTCCAAACTCTAACGTTATGATAAATTTAGAAACACGCACTCATACAAAGACAAAAATGAAAAAAAAGAGAAGACATTACAAATTACACAACTATCAAACCATTGATAATTAATTGGTAGCCTCGGGAGCAACCTCAGACTTCTTTCTCTTCTTGTCCTTCTTCTTATCCTTCTTAGGCTTCTCGGAAGCAGGAGTAGCAGGAGCAGCGACAGGACCAGCAGGAGTAGCATCACTAGGCTCCTTTCTCTTCTTAGCAACAGGCTTGGAAGGAGTAACAGCGACAGCAGCCTTTTGTGGAGACTTCTTTTCAGCAGCAGCAGCAGCAGCAGCAGGGGTAGAAACAGCAGGAGCAGATTCACCATTTTCAGTTCTAGATCGTTCATAATCTTGCTTTTGAACTTGGTAAACAGACAAGTTCTTCTTGTACTTCTCCTTCCAGACTTCCTTTTCAGCATCAGATAAGCTGTTCCATCTGTTTGAGGTCTCAGTGGTCAACTCACTGTTGGACAAAGGAGCTTCACCATCAGCGGCACGTTGCTTTTGGATATCAATACGAGCTTCCTTGGAGTACAAAAAGTAAGCAGTGACTGGCTTCTTAGGTGCATTAGGATCAACAGGAGTTCTCTTAGCTCTTTTCTTCTTGCCGTCAGTGGCCTCAGCAACAGGAGCCTCGACCTTAGCTTCAACTGCGGGTGCAGCTTGCTCGCCAAGTTTAGACAATTCGCTAGCAGCGGTGCTGATAACAGAGCTCAAATGAGTCAATTGGGTATCAGGAAAGTCGCCATCAGTGAGAGCATTGAAGAAATCAATAGTGGCACTGGAAGTTTCTTGTGCGACCTTGGATAAGCTAAACAGTGAGCTTACAAGCTAAATGAAGTGGTTAGTAAAACGCGATTAAGCAATAATAATAAATAAAAAACGAATAAGCCAAATAGCTTCAAATCACTTGACGCGTCAAAATGTATATCCGCATACTTTTGAACGCAATTTTACGTATTAGTGGGTAAATATTAACGTTGATAGTTGTGTTGTGATGCTGGAAGTGGATCTGTTGGCGTTGGAGTTGGTAGTGGTGGTGGTGGTGAAGGTGGAGGGTGGTTGAGAACTCAAGTCTGTTGATGGCCGCAACAAGATAAATAATCAACTTCGCCAAAGTTGGTGAACCAAGGCGAACTAAATTAAGTTGGTCCAAATGGTTACATATATAATATTATTTAGAAACTTTGTCTTGTTGTTGTCTACCAAGCCGCGCTCCAATGTTTGAGATAAACAGTGGAGATACTTCCGCAGATGGTGTTGCACGCGGGTGTTGAAGTAACAAGTGAATGTGAAATTCAATGGTTTAAGCAAAGATTTAATATCAATTGAAAACTTACTGCATCCTTTTTAATCTTTAAAAGTTGTTGAGGAACTAAAGTTGAGCCAGACATAATTGAATCTACCAAGTGTCGTGTGTTTCGCTAATGTTATAGTTGCCGTCGCGAGCGTCTTGAGATTTTAGCACTGTAGAAACAAAAAAAAAAACACAAAATATAACTTTTAAGCCAGTGGTAAAGTTACAAGACAAGAAGGAAGTTTAGGTCAGAAGTACAAGGGATTCATCGTTGGCCCTGGGCTGGATGGTGTTGCGGCCCTTTGGAATGTAGGGGGGCCGTTCGGTACTTGCCTACTCCCAGCCAGCGTCAGCCAACTCGTTTTTTTCTCATTTATGCGTCCTCATTGTGTACAGGCCCTCTTTTGCCATGCTACTACTGGTTCCACTATCGCTTAGCCATGGGTAGACTAGACACTCAAGAGGCTTGTTTCGCTCAGTACTTTAGTGTGCTGGACCAGGCGGTTGTTTCGGCAGGCCAGTACCGGACTGGTACATTGATATCAGAAATATCAGTTCCCTGATATTCCCCAGCTCAGTACATCACAGCACTGTGCTACTGCAGTTTGCGCCTCTGTTCAAATGACACCCCCTCTCCCCCCCAAACTTGTCTGCTCGCAAGTTATGATCCGATCTAATGCTCCAAGGCCTGAGCCATAACTCTAATAGTGCTTAATTGATACTCAAGTGGAAGGCACTGCTTATACACCGTCCTCTCGCCATATTAACCGTAAAAATATTATTGACCCACATAAAATCCGGGTTTTGGCCGCTTCATAATTGTATGACACTCCAATAATTTCCCTTGCAGCAGCTGTACCTAATTAGCCCGCTGTTTGCTCACTATATTACTGACAACACACTACTATATTTCCTTCTATCACACTAGCCTAACTTTAACTGTTATATGTTTTGTTTCATCATATACATTCTTAGCGTGATAGCATAACGTAAACAAACTACTCTGACAGTTACATATAAATATTATTTTATTATCAACTAATCTAATTAATGTTGTGGTATCTGTTGTATCTCACTTCTAAGTTTAATTATTTCCTATATTGTTATTTTGATTTGATTTTCAGGATATTGACTTTCTTCTTTTGAAAAAGAAGCAAAACTTTAGTAGATGCTGCTTCGCAGCATAATGGGTCACTGCCGTCTTAGACCAGCTTACGAATTCTATCACACTGGTCCAAACCCCTAAGTTACTGCACTACTACTTCTTATCTGCTCGCTCCCAACAAGAGTGATCATAGTTAGCATTGGCTGTAACTTTCTGCAACGTCTCTGTGCCGCGTGCGGAGTCTACGCGACTGCCTACGCCAGCTTGATATAAGGTAATAACAACAGTTAACTTATAACGTTAGTGTTCACACCAGCAGGATCGTCTAAACATTTTGGAGTATTTCTTAAAAACAACTTACTGTAATGGTCTAGAAAGTCCTAACTTTAACTTGCATGCAAGTTACTCATTGTTTTTGCATAATTGTAGCAATTGCATAGTGCCAGAAGATATGCGATTACAGTAAGTTAATACAAGTTGACAATCTTGCTGTAGCAGTGATTCTATCCAGGTATAATAACGCGTAGTGTTGACAGCGCCAATGTGTCTCAAGAAAAGGCAGCATATCAAGTCATATGATATTTATAGACATAAGTTGATTAGCTTGGTGTTTACGTCTAATATTGTTTAGCCTTATGCTTTTTATCTGCTTGTTTTTTTAGTATTTTCTATAATGTTTCTATACTTGATAGGGGTTAGACGCCATCTTTCTGAGATAAAATTGCGTGACACTGTAAATATCAGGGGAAGTCCTTGCCCATATCTCCATACAGTATACAGTAAAAGTTAACTTTTTTACCGATGCCGTTGCAGCCGTAGTACTACTTCACCAAGGTACTATGGGTACATTGCCACTATAATGTTACCTCCACTCTATTGGAATAGTTGTTCCAGTCCATAAGCGTTAGACATTTTTCCTAGTTTTACGAAAGTAATTTAGGACATGGTTAGTGGACTATTATTCATGAGACGATGGCTTCAGCTATTGATAGTTTTCCTACTACTCACATTTTCCACCGTTCTGCATCGCGTACCTCAGCTAAGTTACTTTTTAAGTCGCAGTCCTACACAGAAAATAACAATTCACTTGATCTTACAAAGATATAGTAAATCTTTATAAAAATGAATCAGAATATACGGGCTTAAGAAATATTTCATATTTTCTAGTAGACTTTTTAAACAATAAAGGTTGTCAATACGGTTATCCATTACACTGAATTTGTAGATAATGCAATAATGCTTCGGATGATGTTAGATATACGTGAAAGGTGTTGGTTGTCGGTGCAACTTGCGCAGATGTATATTCCTAGATGTTAGATTACCAGCACGTAAGTATACATCTTTATATTCATATTTCACTCACCTTTACTGCTTCATGATATTCTTTGTTCTTGAAGTGAAGGTTTCCTACCTTTCTTAAGACTTTGGTCAACAACATAGCCTAAAGCATATTCAATGTGCCAACTAAAATAAAGGAAATGCATTAAGTTAATGTTAATTGTATAATGTGATTGAGACCAATCATGATATCTGGTGGACATCTGTATATCTATCTACCCCAACGTTATATGCGGGTAATTATTTTCCGCCAGGATCATATCTGCGTTATTAACCGTTAATGTTCCAAACCACCTCTTTCGAATTGAAGGAATCTAGTATAATACTGATACATTGATATTAATATGCTGACGTATTGTGCTTTACAAGCCGATTATTTACAGCTTGGCTTGCATCGCAGTCTCGGCTCAAATTGCCAAAAGTCACTCACTGATATAGATCACACATCTTGTATATCACTATTTTCGTCCATGAAAACGGTTAGACTCATAATGAAACATTTATCCCACATGGTCCGTTAATTAGGATCTGCCACTCATGTACCAAAAGTAAGTCTATTTTTGGAGATCGATTACGTATTAAGAAAACAAATTAAAAAAAAAAAAAAAAAAAAAAAAAAAAAAACAGAAAATATTTATCGCACTAGAAACTCATGGTTAAGTTTTGGGACCAACGATTTTGTGTATATAATTGAGTTGATGGCCGTATCGGACGGACATCGATGGCTGAGGGTACATGCTTAAACATTTATGTTGCAGACTGATGCGAGGCATCTAATAACCGGAATTAACTGTTAAGTTACGGATTAATTGGCTTTCATTAAAATGGATTGCATGGCGACTCCAACACCAGTAAAGAGGAGAATTTCCAGACTCTTTCATATTATATAATACGTACAAATAAATAAATAATACAGTACAATTTGTAGTTATTCACATCTATAGCTAATAACGAAGAAATGGGAAACGTTTATCATCTGCAGCAATAACCAAGTCAATCAGTTGCAGAATTGTCACAGTTGATGATGCATTTAGACCTAAATAGTAGTTATGAGAATTATTTACCAGTTATCAAAGGTTACAGCTGGCGGGAAGTTTGACTTAAAATGGTTAACCTACTGTATCTAGTGATATGACTAAACTAGCTACAGAAGGATACATACCACTAGAGGATCTCGCAGAAGTGATTATTATTTTTAGATCCAAATTTGTAAAACTAGACAAAGACATGATATTATAAACCTTGTTATCAAAGTTGTCTGTCATTATAATATTATTAACAAGGCCCCGTCCGCAGATGCAGCAGCCAATGACTCCGTAGCTCAGTTACAGAGCGAACGGTATGCACATCTCTATGTACAGTACAGCATTACACGACATGTTGTAACTGGTTAACCAAATTAGCATGCTACTGTAACGTTAAGTTAACTGTACATCAAGCTAAAACTTGGACTCTAATAGTTGACAAAAGTGTATCTTTGCTGTTGACTGTTATTACAAAGTCTATTTGCAACAGTGTTTGCTATACAACATTTAGTAATTGCTATAGTAATCTGTTCTATATAGTTTTAGAACGATTACATATAGGCAAATACGTATATGGAGTATACACATTATGGACAGTAGAATTGAGTAAATGATGTCAGCAGAAATTATTCTAAAATTACAAACCAATATCGTCTTTATCGTAATGCATGTAACAAAGATATCTGCTCGTTAACAATAATTAGATAGTGAGACCACAGTGACTGATAATCTAGAGTTTCATTTGGTCATTTCAGGCCTAGTTTATATTCCAATAAAATATCTACCAGAGGTCTTGGCTCATTCAGATTTTGGTTAGAACAGTGAAGATAATTGGTTATTGCAGCTAACAAAGTTAAAGGTCAAGAAATTAGCTTGCTTGCAAAGGACGGGCCGTAAAGGAGCTGGCTGCTCAATAAGGAAGGCGGGGTCCCACGATTTGATAACCAGCCCGAGATTCCGAATGTCTGAGCCCACTGGTCCTCTAACAGTTACTTCATCCAGATAGTGCTGGTAAACGGAATGCAAAGAATTTTCATCCTTTCTAATAAATATTTTAATATATTAATCAATTCAACTTAGTCATTTTGGAGCTGTCAAAGCTGTCAAAGGTTATTAGAACGGCTGACGGATAACCGCATACAAAGCACCACAGTAGTAACTGGTTATAACTTACCTGGAATATGCGCAGTGCTAGTCAGGTAAGTTAAGTTAAGATCGACTGCGCAGATAAACTTTGTTAACCTAGTTAAGTTTACCTGTGCGCGCACTTCAAAGCTACCCGACCAGCACTAGCAATTGAGTTGTTGATCAACATAACAAGTGCTGGTACTAAAGTGTACCAATATGGGTTATAATATAACAAACTAGCACAGATTACCAAGTCTACAAAGCTGGGTGTTTTCAAGCATTTTTTTAGGACGCTTTAGCGCGCATGTTTAGTCAAGTAGGTTTAGTTCAACAACCCCTCACGAGGTTCGGATTATATATCTAGTTTTTCCTCTAACTTGGTTAATTTTGTTATGCATTATTGAGGGGTACGTATGTTACCTGTTCACATATAGCCGGAATAATTAGGAACCCAAGTAAGAAAATAACATTAAAAAAACCTGACAATTGCCAAAACCTCGGTCATCAATAACCAACCGAGAAAATATTATAAAATATTATAATATAAAAAAATTATTATAATTCAAAATATTTTAGTTTCTAAAATTTAATTTCCTCATAAGATTAGCTAAAAGCAATTGTCGATCGGGGTTTAACTGTATTAGATTGCGCTGTTAGTTTGTGCAGATAAACCTCCTGCTTCAATAGTACAGTACACATTCATAACTGAGTTAGTTATACTGAATCTCTTTCTGTATTTAAAGGCCCTGTTTAAAAAATATCTTGTCGAACCCTAAAGATAATCCAGACGTAGATCTTGGATTATAACTGCCTATTCTATACCCGGCTACAGTAGTTGATTTTACTAGCCCATTGCTTGATTAAGCTAGCTACCAAATGTTCTGAAGCTAGTATGACCTGCCTCTATCTTTTTAATCTGTTAACTGTCTGGTTAACTGCTAAGCAGAACTAGCTGTTATTTCAACTTTATAAATTTATCCGATCAGTTGGAATATCCATCCGTTCGATATTTCAACAGAATATTTAAAAGGGTGAATTTATCTTTTGAAAATATCTTTCTCATCTACTGACTTCAACAAAACTTATCGCTCATTGTACTTATCGTGCTAATTATTGAATGGGTTGCGTCTGTGACGTAGACTAACTGAACTTAACCTTAAGCTGACTGCTGCTGCTTGCTGCTGCCTGTAGTAATTAGTGCGCCATTTGCGCTGACTGGCAAGTAGAACTTTAGTCATTACCATTTTTAGCTGGTGTTACCAAAACGATGTCAATCGTGGCAAGTGTCTCACTGTATTTATAAACTTGTTAGCAGTTAAAGTGCTAGGTACTTGGTTACTTATCAGCACCGCAGCAAAACATGGGCTAGAATAGCCCACAATGGTCAATATCTGCTAACCAATTGTCAGAGCAATCCGTGACAATTGACACAGTCTGGATGGAATAAAACATTATCGTTTTATATATATTAGTGAACTTTCAAATGACCTTAAACAACTCAAATGAATATCTAATTGTAGAATGGTTGAGGACTGCGCTTAACCCCTACAGTATCACCAAACTTTCACTAAACTAAATTAAGTAGGTGGGATATTGATGCAGCCAGCTGTACCAAAAAGTGTGATGATCGGTTCACTAGCAAGTTAAATAATGTAGCTGTAAATGCAAGTTGCTTTTTTATCGTGTTAAGTTAGTTGGCAGTTAAACCAAGGGAAAAATCACCTTACCCACTGAGCCGGGCTAGGTCATTGTAATAAGTTTATCATATATATATATATCAAAATATATTTTTCTTCAATACCCTTAAAAGATATTAGCCAGGTTATTATTTTTTTTTTCATTATATATTATTTTTTTTATTGATATTTAAAATCTGGTTGTTTT
Source organism: Sugiyamaella mastotermitis (assembly GCA_030572735.1). NCBI lineage: Eukaryota > Fungi > Ascomycota > Dipodascomycetes > Dipodascales > Trichomonascaceae > Sugiyamaella > Sugiyamaella mastotermitis. The sequence goes on from JAJMBN010000182.1 coordinate 13,820, forward strand.
CCGCCAAAAGTTTTGGTGATTATTTGTATTGCTTTTGCTTCAGATTGTTGCTGCTGACTTAAAAGTTGATTTGATTATTCGGCTTGTGAAAATCATTCTATTATATATATAAAGTCAATCTTACCCAACGCCCGATAGATTCTTTTTATAAGCGGTTATTTGGGATTTCGCCAAGAAAGAAAAAAAGATTTTCTATATTTATTGTTAAATCCTTTTAAGGATTCGTTGATTTACTTTATTTATTATTAAACTTGTTCGTTGCTTCCAACGGCTGGTTGCCCCCGAAGAAAAAAAAAATATTAAGAAAAGAAATTTCAATCCAACAAAGAAACTTGGGACAAAAGTTGGATTTATCAACCATGGAAACCACTGGATCTTCTACAATGTCATCAGTTGTATATCTTCCTAGTTCGCATTTCACTGCTCGAGTGGGCAGAAAAAATTCCTTGTCTAGAGCTTCTCAATCGACGTTGTCCAGTTCAACTACTGCTATTGAGGTGCATGATTCTAAGCATCGATATAGCCATAGAGTTGGCACCAAGACTAATATCAAAGTAGAAGCAGCTTCTAAACCAAGGCCAAATTCATCCTCTGAGAATTCTAAATATCTCGCTCATTATCGACCTATTCACACCAAGTCAACTGCATCTATCTTATCGCTCAGCAGAAATGAACCACAACCTTCATATGCAGGCTTTCGGCACTTGGCCATGATAGTCTTGACTGCTGGTAATCTCCGACTAATGATTACGGATTATCAAAAATATGGATTCATAATGACTTTATACCGATTCGGTATCTCAAGATCTGATACCTACATAGCCGCCATTTTGCTAGCTTCTACCCCTATCTATTTATTAGTGGCTTTGGCTATTGAGATTGTTGCTTCCAAAACCGCTGCTAATGACAAATCCAAACCCAAGCCAAAGCATTTGTGGACTCTATTTGCCGCTATACATGCTTTAAATGCTCTTTTAATCCTGGCTATTACTTCTTGGGCTGTATACTTTCATATTTGGCATCCTTTGATTGGCACCATTTGTGAGTGTCACTCTATTGTGTTATGTTTAAAAGTTTCTTCTTATGCATTGACTAATAGAGACCTTCGTGATGCTTACGTTGATAATACCCCTGTACCAGATCTCTACAATGGATCTAAATACCCGTCTAATTTGACTATAAAGAATATTATTTATTTCTGGTGGGCCCCTACTTTGGTTTACCAGCCCAAGTACCCTAGAGTGGCAGCTATTCGCCCTGGGTTCCTTATTAATCGAATACTGGAAATGACTGGCACCATTGTATTGATTTGGTTTTTATGTGGTCAGTATGCTATTCCTATTCTTGAAAACAGTTTGGTTCATTTTCAAACTTTTGACTTGTTAATGATTGGTGAGGATCTCATGAGATTATCTACAGTCAGTATTATAGTATGGCTATTAGGATTCTTTTTTATTTTCCAAAGCTATTTGAATTTTTTGGCAGAAATTTTGAGATTTGGAGATCGTGATTTCTATCAAGATTGGTGGAATTCAGGTAGTGTTGCTACTTATTGGAGATTATGGAACAAACCGGTCTCCAATTATTTCCGACGTCATTTCTACGTACCTTTATTAAGAAGAGGCTGGACTCCTCTTAAATCTTCATTAGTTGTTTTCTTTATCTCTGCTGTTCTCCATGAAGTAGTCGTGGGTATTCCAACTAGAAACATCATAGGTGTTGCCTTTATGTGTATGATTTTACAGGTTCCATTGATTATTGTCACAGCTCCATTAGAAAAGATGAGAGGTCCTGCTACTACCATTGGCAATTGTATCTTTTGGCTTAGTTTCTTTTTGGGTCAGCCCATTGCTGTATTAATGTATTACTTTGCTTGGAATGTCAAACATGGTAAACTACAACACCTAGAAGCATGAAACGACAGAATAAAAAAAATTAATATATAAATATACATACAAATATATATATAAAGCTGTTTAATCATTTTAATAACATATAAACCATAATAATTTTACACAAGATCTTAAATGATATAATCTCTTTGCTTTTGAGTCTTGGATCTGTACATTGCATAGGCAAAGTAGGCCCCGAAAACAACCACTCCAAAAAAAATCAACTTGACAAAAAACCATAACCAGCTTCCAAAAGATGAACCAGAAGATGACTTGGAGTAAGAAGTTGATCCTCCTCTACCATACTTTGTCTTGATTTTATTATTATTGCCGTTATTGTTGCTTTGATACTTAGCAGCGGGTTGTTTACTGAGATCTGCTTTGGCATTGCCGTTTTGATAATAGTCGACTTCTTCAAAAGTGTTTGGTGGGTTTTGAAGTTCGTAGACATGAATATTATAGATATCATGGTTTTCAGACAACTCACCAGTCTGGGCAGAGAATCCTAAAAATAATGGCTTCTTAAGATCAATATTTGCTTCAAAACACTTCTCCCACTTGTTCTTTCCACGGTAGTCCAACTCTAAAGCAAAGAACTTGTCTTGAACATAAGTGATTCTGGCTCTAGAAGTAGACCTACTATTGTGAAGACCACGAGCACTACAACCAGCGATTTCATTAGCAGCTCCATCATGTTCATTATCATATCTGGTCTTACCATCACCTTGCATCAAGGTAACATAAGGGAATACTCGTCCTGGTCCACCATTCTTATAGGTATCAAACAAAATTCCTGTACCTGTAAAGTAATCCTTTAATCCTAAAACAGGACCTTCTTCAGTAACCCGTTCATTCAAAAGCCAAAATGCCATACCATCTCCAAAAATGCTTCGTCCTTCTCCGTCAATATTGAAATCAAACTCAACCTGGAAGTTATCTGGCATGCTAGGAACCTTGGACATCAACCAACCTCGTTGATCCGATTTGTCACCAGTCAATCGAACAAATTTATCATTTCGAACGAAAGTACTTCCCCCAAATTCATAAAATCGGTTCTCATAATCTTTACCTAGGTAAGGCTTCTCCAATCTATGAGGAGCAGACTCTAATCGGTTGAATGGATTCTCATCCGGATACTTCTGTGGCTTGGAACGAGGTCGACGGGCTGCGTTACCGTGACTGAAGAGCCCAAAAGTAACGGTCAAAATCAACCAATTGAGGACCTTCATGACTCCAATTTAACTGCTTTAAATCAAATGACTTTTTATTTTTATTTTTTTTCTTTGCAGTATGAAATCAACTTCTACACTTTTATGCAAAACATCATTAGTTGAGTTGGCAATAATACTAAGATGTTAGGGTTCAGCCCCTAGTTTGTCGATCCGCCCTGACGGGTATATATAGGAGCTATCTGTTTGACTATTGGAACTTTGAGATCTTTATGAAAAGATGATATTGTATCGAATTATTAATCTTATGTTTCAACAAAGTGGTACTTTTAGTGGGATTGAATTATAGGAGTTATCGTTTTTGAATGGTTGAGCCAACCGGAATTCATGTTATCGCCCATGTTGCGGATCCTTCCAGAGAACAATATGATATACATTCTACATAAATTTACCAAACCAAAATGAATTTATTCAGAATTGTCGAAATTTGATTCATAGGTTTACAAAGAAACTGCAAATTAGTGGGCGAATCTGAAATCGAGTCGCTTATTACCTTTGTCAAGAGTAGTTCTAAGATAATGATCCTTTTCTTCAGGCGTCCAGGCATCCCAGATTTTAGCTCTTTGCTTATTACGGTAAATATAATAAATTTTGACAAGAGAATAGACAACAATATTCAAAGCGGTGATACCAAGCAACACCTGATTACCTCGTTTATACTCAGGAGCATCGTCCTTTCGGTAAACATAATTGGACATGATACCACAGATTTGCACAGAAATATTATATAACGCTGAAGACACAGTTCGAGTTCTGACAGAATTTGAGTTTCTAGATGTCCAAGCAACTTGAATTGCATGAGTGGAAGGATGAGACAGAAGAGCAGTAGTAACACCATATTTTGCCCATCGGTTAGTTTTAGAAGTAAAGATTTCAAGGCAAATCAGGAACGGCAACGAATACAATTGACTAAACAAGCCATGGAATGTTCTTTCATCAAATATTTGTGAACTGTATGTCACAGCCAGCATTGTAAATAAACCTGCAACATCGTTAGGCAATGCCATTAAAGTGGAATCAAAGGTAGAGAATCCAAGGTTACGAAGTGTCAATGTCAAGTAAGTTCCAACTGAGGAAGTATTTAATTGGAAGGTGAGACCAATAATATAGATTGGCCATACATCGTAGTCAGTTAATGTCAACCAAAGATTATGCCAATTGACAGGTTGACGGTTGTGCATATCACCCTTGGAAGGATCGTCTCTAATGACTCGGTTGACAATGATATACTCTTCACGCTCTGTGAACCAACCTTTCTTACCACGAATCCAAGACTTTGACTTTGTAGGAGCTGGAAGCATGAGTCCGAATGCAGCAACACCTACCACTAATGTCATAAGACCTTCGAGTAAGAATAGCCATCTCCACCCTGCCTTTCCGTGAATTCCTCTCATATGGAGAATACCATAACCTAAGAAAGAGGCAATAATACTAGCTAATGTATCAGCAGCCCAGAAATAACTGAGACGAACAGTCAATTCTGAACCAGTATAAAAGTATGATAGATATAACGTACAATCTGCAATAAAACCTCCTTGAAGCATTCCAAGAAGAGCTCGAGTGGCATAGAACTCTCCTCTATTAGTGATCCAGAACTGCGCAAGGGCAACAATAGACCATAAGACCATTTGGACGGGTACCCACTTATCAGGACCAAGCTTTTTACTAATCAACTGAGAAGGCAATTCGGACAAGAGGAAAGCAACTTTGAAAATGGTATTACCATTATTAAAGTCATTGGTCGTTAATTTCATATCTTTCAAGAAGTCATCAGCATTAGCTTGACTGATATTTCCTCGATCAAGCTGAAGAGCACCAAACATTATACCAACAAAGAACATAATCTTGAAATCGAGTTTACGAATGAGTTTATATTCTTCTCTCCAAGTCCACCTGAACTTGGGGTCAAATCTATGAAGGTTTTCATAGTTATGAACTGGGGTATAGTGATGGGCCAGATCTTTGTCATCATATACCGACTTCTGAGTAGCAATTGAATCAAGATCTACATCTTTGGGTCCTCTCCACTGCCAGAAAAAGAATGGCTTTCTTTCATGTTCTGCCAATGGAGGATCTATTGGCTCAGAGTCAATACTATCTGTTCTTAGAATAGCAGCCGACTTTTCGCCGTATGGTTCATTTGAGTCAAGGTCAGGTTCGTGTATTTCCTTGCCAGACATGTTTTTTATATATCTTTTTAATTCATTAACTTAGTTAATAATTGATATTAAAATTTTATACAATATATGTCAGTATTTATATATCTTTTGGGTTTTATAAATGCTACTAAAGTTTTGACGAAATATTTTTGAATTTCTAGTTTTGTTTCGCAATTCATGTCGGATGAGTGCAAGTGAGACCTTCTACAATTGAAATTCCTTGGCATCACTACTACCAGTTTTTATTTTTTAGTTTGTTAGTCTTGGATATATATGTCTAGACCAATGCGGAATTGTGGCTGCTTTGTGGCCATGATGGCTAACGAAAAATAATGACAGACAGTTACAACACGAATAGATGACTGCTGTATCCGCTTGAAGTTCTAAATAATTTCATCGATTTATTCTTTCATTTTTCATTAAAGTGTCATTTAAATATAATTAGTTCGAAAATTTTTTGTTATAAATATTAATGGTCACTTTTAAAGAAAGCTTCATGTTCTTACTTTTGTAAATCTTCCTCTTGGCAGTCAAAGAGGAACCTTTTACCGAGCTTGCCATTGGTTAAATTCTCCAAAATAGCAATCCACTAACTTACATAGGCATATGCCAAGAGTCTATGCAATATAATACCTGACTGTAGTAACGATGCTGAAGATTGTGTCTAAACGGATTGATGTTGCGTAATCGAAAATTGGCAATTATTGTAGTGGAAGTGAAGCTAATGTTACTGCTACTGTTGATGTTGTAAGATGAATAAAAGTTTCAGTCAACTAAACGTTAACGCCTGATTGGAAACACCAATTTACTGATATTAACATGGCATTTTTGAAACTAGTGCAATGCAATTAGACTTTTGCTTATTTTCTACGTGGACTAGCTATTCATCCCTGCCTGCGGAGATGATGCCATTTCCACATGCATGCTAACGTGATAAGACTTTTAAGGCGTTGGGGAAGTTGTACGTTCACATGACTATAAGAATTTATAAAGATCCTTTAATAGTTTAGACAGAAATAAAATAAAATGAAATATATCCATTGCAATCAAATAACTATGATTAATATTTAGATTTTAACGAAATATAATTTTTAAAATCTAGTCTACTATATAGGCTGCATGTATGGTTTTATTAGCAAGTTTACTCTTTGTATGGTCCAGCGCCGACTAAGATCTCTTAGTACAGAATTAATAACATAAACAAGCTTATCCAGATAGTTTATAATCCAGAATTTTTAAAATAATCTTATATCTTGGCAGTCGGTTGGTCAGATCTTGAACGGCCTTCCTAGGGCGCAAGCACCCATATGTGCGTGCTTAGACTAAACATCCGTCAATTCAGACAGTTTAAGCGATATTCTAATTTCCATAATTTCCTATTTGTTCTGGGACAAACACTAGATCCTATAATTTCCGTATTAATTTTGCAAAAGTGTATCATCCCGTAACTTCCCACACCAGTGCAAAACGGCAGTGGTTCCCAGTAACAGTTCACTAACTTGGTATTTAAATGACTACATTTTTATCATCATAATCCTACCCCATTATGCCATTAAATAATCACTGCTTATTTAGTCGCTATAAATTGTAAACATTATAACTATTAAATTATGAAACAATTAAATCACTGAAATTTAATTCTTATCGACGAAGTTTAGATGCTCATTTTATCAAGCTTCAAAATGATGGAACAATATTGGTATCTATGACCAGATATTGTTGGCTTCTAGTATTATTTGCAGGCAGGAACTTTGTAGTATTACTGTACTTTAAATAGCAGGCTATAAAAATCGACTTGGATCTTCGCATGTTCTTAGCAACAATGGAGCAGAACTGCCCACAATTATAAGCTTATGTTTCTCACACCAATAGATAATTTGACTAGCAATTGGACACTTCGCTATTTTTGGCAATTGTGTATCAGAATACTTTGGTTTTACAATATTACGACCTAATCCAAATTTGCATCATACATACTTTCATATAGTACAATTGTGAAATGCAGTAGGTACTTTAAGTTTGCTTTCACAGGAAAGCTTTGATAGCCACGATATCCGACCTCATCTATTATATGAATGTAACGGTTATGTATTGCTTTAAATTTTATAACTATCAATTATATTAAGTAGTCATATAATAACAGAATGATTTTTTTTTTCGTATGAGCCGTATTTATCTTCTCATAAGAGAGAACTTTGCTTTTTATAGATGAGAGGGGAATTCAATTACTGCCAGGTTTTTGAACAAATAATATTATTTTCAATATAACAAGAATTCATAAGCAGGCAAGAAAATAATTAAGATGCTTTTTATAACGTGTTGAACTAATACATAGCTTAGCTCAATAACTCCCTATCCAGTACGGCAATTAATAGGAGCCATTGGTTAAATTATTAAGAATGTGATTTATATCTAGCGTGAACCAGGTCACGTTATCCTCAGTGGCTAAATTACAAGCTAGCTAATAGTAAACTAGCTTCAAAAGATCCCCATAAAAATAGCCCCTAATACTTGTACGATAAAAATTTTGTTAATCCATTTCTAGAGCAGCTTAGATAACCAGCCACTACTAGTATATGTGGACAGTCTCACAGAATATGCGAGTTAAATTAAACCAGTAGCCAATTATATTTTCATTCATCATTCACTAGCTCTTTTATCATGGCGATGATTGAATACGAATGCTCGGTTAATACAATCAGTTGGTTTCCCCCCCCCATACCAGGTTATTCAGAGTCTGCTACTGAGTCTTTATATGCAAAGCTAACTTATCTTAATTTCAATAATAACTATTTGTAAAAATGTTCTCTTTATCTTTACCTTTATGGTCAAGGTAAAAGCATATTACCGTCATAGCTATCTACATAGCTATCTAATTAGATAGCCTAAATTGCATCAGATAAACCCAAAATTTCCAAACTCGTTTCCAATCATTTATACTAACTAAGTTTTGATATTTACATCCACCCGACGGGAACGGAGCATATATTCGGACTTTTCTCGGTAAACACATAGCATGTGTTACTGTAGTTCGAATCTATAACTTTGTTAACAATGTTTTACTGTAGTTGGAATCTATAACTTTGTGAACAATGTTTTACTGTAGTTACTGTATAGTACGGTATACGGTAACTCACGGTATGCCATATGCACTTATTATTAAACGGGCCTGTGAAACAAAAAAAATCTTTGTTGTCCTGAAGCTGATAAATTGCACCATTCTTTACCTCCCAGGTTGTGAAAAGATAACCCGTCTGATAAGGAGTCAGCAGAATGGCCTTTTTAAGTATCCAGCCAAAGCCGAAAAAGAAATTATATAAGTGCATACAGTAATAATATTTATGCCAAATCTACCTTAACTTACCTACAATGGATTCTCTAGTTGGCTATCTGCTAACAGCAAGTATACGCTCCTTTATCGTGAAACCACTGCAAGAGTCCAAAAAGGGATTAAGAAAAGATACTGATTGTTGACACATATAGAGTAAATCTTTTCCAATTTTTGAGAGCTTATATGAAAGCTAAAAGTAACAACAGGCAACCCAAATCAAATTGTCGCAATCTGGCGTATTGAACATATTCAGGCGGCTAAAACAACTTTTACTTTTATTTTGATGCAATCTATTGCTTTTGTTTTCGTTTTTGATACGAGTCGCCTGTACATTTACTCAATTACAACCTATCGTAACTTAGAAGTTGTTAGTAAATTCAAAATTGTTGTATACATAGAGTAGGGCTGTCATCTGTAGCAGTATAGCCAATGATATGCGTATAACGCTCTAACCATTTGACCAATCCATTTAAAATAACTGTTACATATCCATATCAGTTACTAAAAACAAACTAGTGTGGTAATATACCTGAGACATAAAGTGGATCATATTACTAGCAAGTTACGATCTATTGCTTTATTATGCATTAAGGTGCTCCTGTACTGCAGTAGCCTAATATTTTTCACATCAAACTTCCATTTTTATTTGAGAGGAATTGGCTCTGTGCCGTTCTGAAAACCCCTTATTCAGAAAACATACAGCTAGCTCAAACTATATAACGTTTATTTAAAAAAAATTCTTTAAAGTTACATTTCATCATTTTTGATAAAGAAAAAACTGATGGGTTGTTTGCTGCAGTGCACCGACGCACGCCCTGTAGTTAAATTTGAGGGTTATGATAGAATGTATTTGTGCAGTTTCATTTCTTTTTATTAGCCAACGACCTGACAGAACTGTCGATCATTAGGTGTATATAGCGATGTTACAGATCATGGGATATTAGCACTATTTGGTGTACCATGCTATCGTTAAAAAAGTAATGTGTCAAGTAACGATTTTTAGTCGTTTCAAGAATAATCATCCTAATTATGCAAGATTTCTGAAAATAGTGATTTTGTTTATTTGACGCTACTGTATAATGACTGATCTATCAGTTGAAACTAAGAACTTGCGTTACACGTTTCAGTTAGTCTACTCAATAACTCGTTTTACTTTCTTTCCTTTTTGTTATCATAGTACTGAGAATACGATGTCAATTTCTGAGACTATTATCAGCTGGCATATCATCTCCTCGATACTTACCTTTTCTTTTATTGGTTAGACGGCTTTTTTTTGCTTATCATTGTTCCAGATTGAGATTGATACATTTGGTAAACTCAGTTTTAAATATATATAAGAGGATATATGCTCGAAGTAGTGTTCTAACACTAGCTTTATTTCATGTTTAACCAATATTGAGGCTAATTAAAATATACACATGGAAGATCCAAGTGATTTAATCGAATCTCTCATAAATGATTGGAGCTATCCATTATTCGAATCATCTGATAATGCTACTATTAGTGACTATTATGGGGTTAAATCTCCTTTCACGTCTGATCTTTCAGCTTCTCCTGCCAGTAGTATCAGTAGCATTCTAGATTCTATTTCGAACGTTTCTGAATCGGATGCCAATGGTTCCCCAGACTCTAATTATGATCACAGCCCTATTGATACTACATCTTGCTTGATATCTCTTCAAGATATTGATATTAGTAGTATTGATAGTTCTGATATCCAATCATCTTGTTGGGGCGATAATGACGTAGTTGACGATATCATTGATGGCGTGATAGATCCTGAGCTGGTTTCTGATGTCACCAAGCAATATGGAAATGAACCCAATACATTTACAGCATCAAGCTCAAGTTCAAGTTTAGAACAGAAGATCGCCGAAGTAGAATCTGCTCTTCGTCGGCTTCAGGGCCGTCATCTAGTTCTTCGAGTAAATACTTCTCGGAAAACCAGAGCGAGAAATATTCGACTGATCCTCAGCCCTAAGCAGAGCTCTTCTTCAGTACGCTCATCTCCTTATAGTGCTATTAAAAAGAAGTATTTTGATTATCTGGATTGGCATACACATGTTAGTGAGATATTTGATCGACTAAATGCGGACGGAGGAGTGATTCGACATTCAATGGCATGCAACCTTCTAATGAACTACAAGCTATATGGCAATATCATTTTCAAAAAGAAAAGAGGAGCATATTCTTGCAATCACTGTAAATCTTCTTATTTTACCATAATAGAATATGCTCTGCATCTGGATTCACATAAAGCATATCGTCCTTATATCTGTGAAAAGATGGATTGTCCATGGATGGTTGTAGGATTTCCTCGAAAGCAAGATCTTACTAGACACATTACAAGTCACAAATCTAATGATACCTTAGAATGCATCGATTGTCAACGACATTTTAAGAGAGTAGATGCATTAAATCGCCACAACCTTCAATTCCACCTTTTCAAATGAGCATTTATCATCTCAATCGTGATGCCATGAATTTCAACGATATTTTTCTTTTCTTTTGCTTAGCTAATCTCTTTTTATTTATTTTTTTATTAGTTGGTATCATCAACAAATAATCAATATGAATTATTTAAGTTTTTTTCTGCTAACGAGATCAACATTGCTAAGGGTTTGCACAGCGAATTACTGTTAAAGTTAGATTAACTGAAATGTTAACAGTTTACATTTAAGACAATTGCATATGCAAGCATCTGAATTCGATGTTATACAGTAACTTTACTTAAACTTCTGAATTGACACCCACACTGCTGGTTTCTTGTAGTTTCTTTTTTTTAACTGTTGGATTATCACTGCAAGTTCTAGCATACCAAACCAAATACTATGCATGTTGTTTAATATCAGGTAGATAATATTTATTAACGCTGCTGTTGCACTTTAGTTAGCAAATTAAAACAAAAGTAAGATAAAAGAAAGTAAAAATTCCAAATTCCCATGCCAAATATCCGACAAATACGATCTAAAATAATCTTAGGTTTTAGCGCCAATAACTATTTTGTATATCAAGATACAGAACTCCAACAATAAGTATACCAGCAAATAAATAAATGAAAGTAACCCCGAAAGTTCGGCTAATTAGATCCTAATAGCATATTTTAACCGTTATCTGTTGCTTAAACTGGGAGGGTTGAATATGGTTACACGACTACCCCGCCAAAAAAGGGATAACAAAAGGTCTGCAATGTATAGATAATTATATGGGCCAATTAAAAATAAATTAAGTTACCGAACAAAATTATATTAGGACTAACATTAACTTAAAAATGGTCATCTATGCGTTCCAATAACTCGGGCAGCTGCCTATATTAAAGACACGGCTTGAAAAACCAACCTCGTATTTCTACCGAGTGCCAATATGCTTTCTAACTGTTTAATTTTATATATTATTTCGCTTCTTCAAAGTCTATAACTAGAAACTATGACTGAGCCCATTTCTCTAATCCCTGTAACTAGAATACTAGCGGAGACTTTTGCTACTCTATTTTCACAAGGGTTAATATCAAGTAAATTATTTAATAATGATTCATCTCCACAGTTGTCTCAAGCTTGAAGAACTCGGCCTACATTTGTTCAACGAGCTCAAACGAAGCGGGAAGATCAACCATGCATATCAAATCACCTCTAGGTCAGCTCATCCTGGTAAATGTAGCTAGGATCCACATGGTGGAGCCATGGTCTATTGATTCAGCAATCTGGGTCGATATAGGAGCCATACAACGCTTAATTTACAGCTAGCTCTAAGTACATTTCTATCAACAATACTTTAACTTTGAAACAAACCAATAAATTTGACAACACTGAGAATGTTGATTTCTGTGTACTAATTTTGATATTTTAGTGTTCTGGACGAGCATAACTATATTATGCTATTATTAGTTTTTTTTTTTTTCTTTTTTTCTTTTGTTTTTTTATTTTGCATTAGTTCGAAGATTTAGCAGCATATGGGTTGCGTTTACGTACAGACAGACAGGGTTGAGAAAATGAATATCATTTGTTATTTTCGCGCAGCCCTGCCCTTTCATACACACTATTAATAATTTATCGTCATAATGTTATTAACCTAAAATTATTTGCAAATGGTAAATACAAGAAGGTGGACGAACTTGTTCCTAGGATAGCTAGCTGTGTACAACTAGCGTGATGCATAAAGGTTTCAAAGTTACCGTCAATTGTGCTCTTTGCTGCGGTCTCAGAATAAATACGGGGTCCAGCTTCGCTATAGGCATGCAACCAGTCTCTTGAAAATGTAGTAACTATAATTAGTTAACTGTGTTTCACGGATTTCAAATCCAAGATATTGGTAGATTCTTAAACTGGATTAGCTCACACATAGCAACTTATAACTAATAACAACCTGTGAGACCGTAATGGCGGTGTGGGGCTAATTCAAATATCACATTAATTGAACTTTACAATTTTAAAAAGTTTTATAGAATAGAGCAATTTTTTTGAATGATTTGCAATATTATTAGATTTTTTCATTGCTACTCGGATCATCTAGGAAGCAACAGCAAAATCTAGGTGTGCTGTATCACAAGCTGGTCGTACCAATAAGCAGCAAAATCTTGCATATGACTTTCAGTCGTAGTCTTAAAATAATGTTAGTACAGTGTATTTAATATCACTGTACAAGCGGCTTGACGGCTAAACAACCGAGCTACTACTGTAGGATGAAAAATAACAACACCTGTAGGAAGAAGAAACAGTAGAAGCAACAAAAAAATTTACTAAAAGAATTCTTTAAAAGTACCACCAGAAAAGAAAAAAAAAGCAAATACAAACCGTACGGTGATGAAAAAGAAAATAAATACCATTGGAACGGTAGCCATATGCTATGATAATCTGATTGCTGTATTTATCTATTAAAAATTACTAAACTAGTATTCAGAAATTTAAAAAGAAAAGGTTATAGGGAATAAGTTAACATTGTTTTAGATAGGAAGCAGCCATGATCTACACTCTCATAAAATCTGCACATGTTTAAAAAGGATCCTGCAAAAACCTAAGTTAACTGAAGGGCCTAGCATTGGCTAGCATTTGTTCATTTTCAAACACTATTCCCAATCCAGGTACATCTGCATGTATATAATTATAGCTAACAAGTTAACTTAAAGTTAACCTGTTGTGAAAATGGTAAAAAGGGTTTGTGAGCTTGTTACTCCATCGGCAGTCGGCATTATTTTCCCGACTTTTTACGTCAACAGCAGTGGGTTATTTCTTGTTGTCAGAAATGATTTACAATGGTGGCAGATAAAATTAAAAGTAAACTTATGCATATCTTCTGCCGTGTGTAACCCCTGCTAAGAATAAACAATTTATTAATTCAGGCAGATTTTTTGTTGTCGGATGCTAGCTTTGTCGGGCCGTGTACAAGGCTGGTCCTAACAGCCCTGTGTGCTATATAATATAATACAATAGGAATTGACTCAAAGATTATAGTAACCGATGTAAGCAAATTTAATAAGAGATTTTTTGCTGCTAAAATGGATTCACCACATATAATATTTTTACGCTTTTCACATCATATTAATAGATTTAAACAAGATGGATAAAAGTAGGCAGCACATACAACATTCGGTGTCCGCTTATGATCTTTCTTGGCACGTCCCAAGAACGGCGTTGACCCCTGAGAACTTAACAAGATACTACCACCAATAGGCTGTCCCAACAAGACCACATCTATAAAGTTTATACAGTAACAATGTCACAACTAAAGTGAACCTATTTAACTCACTATGAAATCTTGTATTAAGTAGAGATAACTATTGCAATGACTAACTCGAAGATACCAGAGAGCCAAGTCGATCACTCTGGTTGGCTAAAAATCCTATTTTTTTGTACCAAATGATACTGAGTCACCACCACCTGACGAAAGTGAAACAGCGTGACGAGTAGCCTATAACTTTGTTTCGGATTCCAAAATAAGAAACACAGCACCCTTTTCTGAAGAATGGCTATATCACCTGATATAATAATGTTGATGAATTAATTAATTCATTACATCGCCTAGAAACAGCCTTACACTGCAGTGTACTGCAACTTACCTTAGACAACCCATTTAGCACTGGATTTAATAACAATAAAAATAAATACATTGAACATTATGTTATCTGTAACACACAGTACCAAAATGTTACCCAAGTAACTAGATTTCCCTGTAAAATATTACAGCCATCATCATATAAATCCTCTGAGAAGACGTCGTCGAGGGCTTTTTAGGTTTCGCTTACAAAAATGGACTTATAACAGCAGTAGACGTAACAACCAAAATGTATGTGAATTAATTAATTTTAAATTAATTAGACAAGAAATATGTGTGATTGATATAATTTAATTGCTGATATGAACTCATAGAAATACAATGATTGAGGGATACATTTTTGTATAGAATAGTGTTACTTGCCTGAAATATTATTAATGAGATTTATTATCATCTTTATTCTGTTTACTAGTATTGGTGTTCAAACTCACATTATCCCTTTATACACTTTTAATAATGAAGTTAGTATTAACAAATAACGCTATGAAATTCCTTTAGATGCTATACACCGACAATATCAGCGGCTTGCTACCTAAAGTTACTCCAACCACCAATATGGATGCGTAGATAAGCTCTATTCATCGGATCATCAAGGCTACACCTCTTCATGACGAACTTTTCGGACGCTCACTGAACAATAGGAACAAAAGATTGGAAGGCTTCCGGCTTCTTAGCCGGATACAAAGGGTCCAAGAGTTCCATTCTAATGGCCAGTATTCAAATAACTATAATGATAACCAAGAGTATATACACCTGTGAGATGAAATCCACAATTATCGAAACTATATACAAAAGTATGCAGGCCAGTACTTTTATCCTCAGGAATTAACATATATTAGTCATGCTAGATCGGCATATGATTTCTAACAAATCTTATTGCATATGTATAGACTTGTTATCTGCTAATCGACAATTAAGAGATCTCATTATATTCCAACTTGACAAAGCTGATGAGTTTCTCGTGTATTTCAATGAGCTACGCCCTGACGTCAATTCCAGGAGCCGAAGTCAACAATCAGATAGTCTGTGTCGCTTGATATTAGAAGCATTTGTTGATCGTTTTATTAGTATATGCAAAGCAAATGGTTCTGTACAAGTTATCGGGAAATTTGAATTACTCCAATATTCTTGTGACATCTTATCAATTAAAATAACCAGATCCATTGGTAATATCAAAAGTGAAATCCTATCTTTCCAATGAAAGCGTAATGCACCACCTCCACCTCCATCACTATGAAGACCAAGGAGAAGACGTGGATTTTTGCCCTATGATTTATTTATTAGACTAGAACTTGATTCGATACCTGGAATAATAATATAATAACATCAAAGTTATCTATAGAACGTGAAAATCATAAATTTATATCTAAAATAACTAATATACACCTATGGGCAGGAGTC
This sequence comes from Sugiyamaella mastotermitis, assembly GCA_030572735.1. Lineage (NCBI taxonomy): Eukaryota > Fungi > Ascomycota > Dipodascomycetes > Dipodascales > Trichomonascaceae > Sugiyamaella > Sugiyamaella mastotermitis. The sequence goes on from JAJMBN010000182.1 coordinate 29,880, forward strand.
GCTATCCAAATAATTAGATAGCTAAATCAAATATACAAGAATATTGACATATTTTATATTCTAATTTGATTATCTCATTGAATCTTAGAGCTAGAATAATAACATCAAATGTATCTATAGAATATGAAAATAATAAACCTATATCTAATAACTCATATGCACCTGGAACCGCGAAATCAAAGTTTTTCAGGTTCCTGATTTATTGTTTATCAGCAAAGTATGAATTTAGCTGTCAGTTACGGCCATATCAATAGGAAAATAAGACTTCCCGTCCGATCAGTCATATTCAAGCCTGTTAGAGCCTTACTCAGTATTATAGTGGGAGACCATATGAGAACGGAAGGTGCTGTAATTCTTTTTTGCTTTGCCCCTTTTTTTATCTATCATGTTTAATAAAAGCGGGTTTAAAAATATATCATATAATTTGCAATATTGCTTATCATCTGGTATTGTGACTGCATGTCTAATATTCTATAAGGCCCTTGTTCTTTTCATCCCTGAATATCTGTTTGCTCTATCGCTATGGCCTGAGTAGATGATATCACGCCATTCAGTAAGATGTATCACTTAAAACAATTATTGGTATCTAGCTAATTCTTTTGATAAATAATTGATCGTTGCTATAAGACCGTAGAAAGTGGAAATCAAAAAGCTCATCAGCTTCATTCATTAAGATTAGGTTGAACGGAGCAGGGGGTCTGTGTTGTTTATTAGGGTTCTCTTTAGGAGACATCACAACTCTTTGATAAAATTACCTGTTAATAGGTGAAACTAATATTTAGCTTAATTTATTAATTCATACAGATATGGCTTATTTATAATAGAATGATGAGCAACAAAGATTTAGTTACATTCTTTCCATGTAAATAAGACCCCATTTATTGGTTCAAATCAGACTCTGAAATGCACACTAAATAATATGTCTCTCCTACATTGAGCCT
>JAJMBN010000183.1:0-30718 GCA_030572735.1 Sugiyamaella mastotermitis
AAAAAAAAAAAAAAAAAAAAAAAAAAAAAAAAAAAAAAAAAAAAAAAAAAAAAAATAAAAAAAAAAAAAAAAAAAAAAAAAAAAAAAAAAAAAAAAAAAAAAAAAAACTAGTTTTCTGAACTAAAACGTCTAACATTTAGGCGGAGTATTCACGGAATTAAACAATGATCTATCATAAGTTATATTACTGTCGTGAACATCTATAAATATAAAAAAATAAAAACTATATACATATTTTTGTTAGATTCTTCTAAAAGAAGTCTCTCCCAATATCATTAATAACTTTTTTTGACTTCTTGCCCGTACTGGGCTTCCGCCTGTTGATGCCCTCTGGGTTAGAAATGTTGTGGATCATCTCACCTCGTCGTTTCCATCGTTCGTTTATCTTTGTCAGCTCTTCAGGTTTTGGCTTCCATTTGCTCTTTAATATTCTTCTAACCGATTCAGGGGAGACCTTGAACTCTTTTGCGATATCCTTAGCCGATAAATTAGGTTCAAATTCTTTAAGTCGTCTAATGCCTTCCATAGCAGCTCTGGACAGTTTCTTCTGAGGACTCCATTTTTGGCCGTGAAACTTCTCTCGTAATGCAAATACTTGACGTTGCCAATTTGGCAAATTTTGTGTCTTTCTCCAGTTAGGAGGCACATGAGGTCTATCGTCCACCAATGCACCAATCCTATTACCAACGCTCTTGATCAATTCTGCTTCCTCATCTTTTAGACTCCCGTCTTCTAACAGACTTGGGAGTTTCCATTCTTTTTTTTGTTCAACTCTTTTAGACCTCATAGTTATATTATCACTTCTTACACTTGGCGCAGCCTCTGAATCTCTAGCAACCCGCTTTTGTACGATTAAATTATTTGCTGGAGTCGGCTCAGCTGATTCTTGGCTTGAAGAATTGCTTAATAGTCTAGAAGGCTTAAATTTGCATCCTATAAGTCCCAGATTAAAATGACCATATCTCATTGTCCTATCAATATAGAAAGGTACTTGATTAATAGGTACCATGAAATTTCTGGCCCATATCATACCTCTAACCATTGTATAGTCTTTTCGGATATTAATTCCATTTTTTTTCAAACGCTTGGTTCAATAGGTTTAGGTACTTGTGCTATTAGGCATATGCACATAATAAGAGAAGATAATTACTATGTTAACTTAACTTAAGTTAACGTTAAGTTATAAGTTAATGACATCCTAACTGTTAACTTGTATGGGTACAACCCCATTGCTGGGACAACCAAATAAAAACATTGGCTTGCAAGTAATCTATTTAGTATCCTACTCATCTAACAAAATAACTGACAGATTTTTTTTTCTTTGTGTTACCTGCTTTACACATAAATTGCCCTTTTAAAATCCAGTGGCTTCTGGTGGTTAACTAAGTTTCTGAGATAATCCCTGGCTTGAATTGTTTTTGTTAGTTATCAGTCACAAGTAACAATGAACTTCTTACGAAAGCTGATGGCCACTTCTCCTAAAGAGGAACTAGCAGTTATTCCTTCAGGCGAGCTCTATTTGACACGACTTCCAAGTTCCCCTAAAGGCGTAAATGAATGTATTTTTAAAGAGGCGGTAATGTCTATTCGAAGGACTTCTACTGAATATCATTATCAGTTAGTAGTTCAACGTGTTTATGAAGAAGGAGAAGAGGGTTTAGTTGATAACGATGACAGTAGTAGTCTTGATGATGAGCTTAAAGACGAATGGTCGTTTTTACTTGATGAAGCACTCGAATTATCTTACTTTGAAAGAGATGAACATATTATTGTTTGTTGGAAGGACAGCTCTGAAGAGGAGGGCGATCGATTTGAGTTTGTATGTGCCAAGGAGATCAAGGAAAAAGTCTTTGACCATTTCGACCAAACGGCAAAGTCCTGTATGTATGAAAGAAAGTATCAAAAGCAGTTTGAAGGTGATCCTGAAAAGGATCTTACTGAATTTGAATTTGAAGCTCAGACCCCTGCGTCTAAGACCAATCTGATCCATCCTAGTACTCCTGTTAAGTCTACCCCTAAGAAGCAAAGTATGCTTAGTGTACAAAAGAAAGAGCCTATACCCGTTACACCTGTTAAACAAACTCCTTCTCAACCTCCTACTGCTGAAATTAGTGATCCATTAGAAGGTCAAGTTCTTGTTGATCTCAAGGCATCTTTCCATCTGTTTGATCCCACTACTGGTGTCTTCATTGAGCAGGAACCTAATGTTGAGGCAAGAGTTGTTGATCTTGGCAAATATGAATTCTGGCTTGAAGTCCGATCTAGCGACAAAAAGTTATTAGGGGTTAGTCTTGATGATAACTTGAATCCAGTATTTAATTTTGAGCACTTCTCGTTTATCTTTAACTATTATTCTAGTAATAGTGTATTTTCATTTTTGCTTAAATTTGAGAATGACACTTTACTTTCTGAATTCCAGGCTGCAGTAGCTATTTCCATCTGGGAACATAGCAATAGACAAAAATGGGCTAGTATTAACAAGAATGAACAAGATTATGTTACTGAATCGTTCTCTGCTATGGCCATTGACGAGGAAAGTGAAGAAGATGATGAACAAGAATTTGAGGACGCTGAATCTGAAGAAGCTAAGAACCATATTTCTTCCAAAGAAGAATATGATAAGGATGAGGACTATGATGATTCAGAGGCATTTGAAGGTGTTGGTAAGAATAGTCAGTTGGCAGTTGGAATGACCAATGACAGATCATATGTTGTAAGAGGCAATAAGATTGGTGTCTTCAAACAAACTAAATTTAACGATTTGGAATTTGCTACTTCTATTGAGCAAGTTGCTACTACAAGTGGAAAGTCTTTTTCCCCTAAAAAGGTAATGCTTCATACAGAGGACAGAGCCTTGGTGCTTCAAGATCCTGACAGTGATAATAAATTGTACAGGATGGATTTAGAATATGGTAAGGTTGTTGATGAGTGGGTAGTCGATCCTTCTGTAGCTGTCAAATCATTTGGACCATCTAGTAAATTTGCTCAAACTACAGGTGAGCAAACTTTTGTTGGTATTTCAAGCAATGGTCTTTTCAGGATTGATCCACGATTATCGGGTAACAAACTTGTTGAAAATGAATACAAGAAGCACGCTACAACAAACAATAAATTTAATGTCTTGACTACTACAGAACAGGGCCATATCGCAGTTGCTACAGGTAATGGTGATATTCGTCTCTATGACCGGATTGGTATCAACGCAAAGACCAGGCTTCCTCCTCTTGGTGATGAAATTATTGGTGTGGATGTTTCTTCAGACGGTAAATGGATATTGGCTACATGTAAGACTTATCTTCTTTTAATTGATGCTACTATCAAAGAAGGAAAATATGCTGGTAGTACTGGATTCACTAGAAGCTTTGCTAAAGACTCTAAACCAAGACCCAAAAGATTGCAAATTTCTCCTGAACATGTTGCATTCATGCAAGGTGAAACTGGCAAGCCACTTAGTTTCACTAAGGCTTATTTTAATACTGGTGTAGATGCAAAAGAGCAAGTCATTGTGTCAAGTAGTGGTCCATACGTCATTACTTGGAACCTAAAGAGAATTTTCAAGGCTGACAAAGAGCCTTATCTTATTAAACGATATGCTGGTAATGTAACTGCTGATAACTTCAAGTTTGGATCCGATAAAAACGTTATTATTGCGCTCGAGGATGATGTGGGAATGGTTAGTAGAGCTACCTTCCGAAAACCTACTAGAGAATCTTTGGCTACACCTGCTCGTCGGGTTCAAGCGATGTCAAGAAATAGTATTGTCAACAGCCCTTTTTGATACCTAATTTAGTATAATTTTGTTGATATATTGATAAATAATGGTAATATTAGTAATGATTAATGCAAAAATAGAATAAAGAAATATTTTCATCGCCCCATGAGAACTTTTTTGAACTCCTCTGAAAATAGTCTACCAAATACTTGGATCTTTTTTATTTGAACTCCAGCTCTTGCTACCAATTAATAATTGAATTTTCATAGCTAGAACCACTCTACTTACATGGTGGAAGGTTAAGATCATCCAAATCTGGGGGAGGTTGACCTTTTAGCCTCGAATTCGTTGATCTTACAAATCTGTGAAAGCGTCGACTTTGCAATAGCTGAAATTAGTTCACTACTACTTGAAAAAAATAGTCTTTCAAGTCACTTGACCGTACCTTTTTCACTAAGTATTCATGAAGAGCTTGATGCCACATTTGTCGAATAAATAAATATATCTATATGGGTAACAATGTGTAGAATCTGCTACTATTCGCAGGGCAACCAACTATGTACGATGTATATGTGGTTAGGAAATCTCTGACATGTTGGAGCAACATGCTCTTGTTTTTTTTTAGCGTTTTTATACCATATTTGATTTTTGCAGCGCACTTCTACAAATAATGAAGTTAACTGGCTCATTCTTATACCTATAAGGGATCAATCAACAGATATATATGCCCGTACATAATAAGCATTTGGATATTGAGAGGACATCGGGACTACTCCAAGTCCCAAATTCGACAACTCCGACAAGACCGGGATTGTCGCCGACACCAAGTTCTGAGTCTGTATCAATTTACAGAGGTTCTTATAGTAAACAGACAAGACAAAGTGGTTTACAATCCAATCTACATTCTAGGGCTCCCAGTCAAACTAATTTGTCTTCTGGAGTTCAAACACCAACGGAGCAATTGAATTCTGTTCCTCGTGTGTCATATCTACAGAGCAAACTTGAGAAGCTCTTTGGGAATCAGACAGAATATCGCGATACTTACGGTCTAGAAGAGCTTCGAGATGGTTTTTTTGATGCTGTTTTTTTAGCTCCGAATAATATAGTAAGCCAAGAGTCTGGTGAAAGCAAATCCATTTCCACAAATCAAGGATGGGTTGGACTGAACCGACGATTAGTTCATCACCTTAGAATAATCCGAGATAATTTGTTCAGCAGAGGGGGAATAATCCTTTCAAAAGTTATCATTGCATATTTTACGATATACTTTTTGTGTTTAATTGGACCTGTTGGCAGGTGGTTTGGTCGATATTCCATGATGGCTCCCTTGGCTACTCTGATTCATCACCCTGGTAGAACATCAGGTTCACAGGTTGAACTTGTCGTTCAGTCTATTTTAGGTTTGGCTATTGGATTAGGTTGGGGAAGTCTTGGTCTTTACATTGCTACATCTACACGTATGACAAGGGATGGTTTTGGTGGTATTCATTCCGTCTCTGTTATTATTTGCTTGGTGACTGCAACATGGTTAAAATCTGCATTTGTTAGGCTTCACCATGGCTTGACATCTATTTTCCTTTGTGTAATGTTCTTAGAAGTTGTAAGAGTTGAAAAGACAGTGAATTGGCGCCAAACTTGGAATTTTGGTATCCCTTATTTGTTTGGTATTATGGTATCACTTATGGTTAATCTATTGATTATGCCAGATTTTCGTCACAGAGATGTTATTGATTCATTCCTTGATTCTCTTTTAGAATGCCAAAATGGTATTAGTGCATTTGTTAAAAATGAAACAAAGACTCCAATTCAAAGAAATCTCAGTATTACTTCTCTAAAGTTATCGGAATCAGTACGCGAGATCGTTAACGAGTTTTCCATTTCAACGTTTAGTAGACATGAAGTGGTTGAAATGAGAAATAACTTACAAATTGTTCTCGGTCGAGTTCGAGCTGTTCCTGCTCCATCATCGTTATATTCTGGAGTTGATGTAATTTCTTGTCAAGCTCCACCAACTGATGATGCAGTTGGTTTATTACGACGAGAATTGGGCCAAAGTTCAAAGGCATTAATCCAGGCTTCTGCAGATGCTGTCACTTCATGTATAGATTTTTTAAAATACATGGATAATGGAGCAATTTCCGGGAGTCTCTCTCCGGAAAAGCAACTTTTGCGATCCATTGAGTTGTTGGAGGTAACTATTCATAATATCACAAATCAGTACCTGAAGACTTTACGCACCAACTGGGGTCTATTGACCCATACACACAGTACAGACTTATATGACATGCTATCCCATATATACTTTCTAAATGAAGCGAGTAAATCAATTTTAGGTTTATTGCATTGCCTTCATGCTATTTCATTGAAAAAGCGAAGGTGGAAACTCTCGTTTCCGAATTACCCATTCCGAAGGGCACTCCGTCGCACCACTAGCAGAATTGTACATGATAGAGGTGGACAGACAGCTGCTTATTATTACTGGGCAAAGAAGGATGTCGAAGAGATATATGATCAGATTTACCATACTTATACATCAAGGCGGTCAAACTCAAAAAAAAGATCAAATTTCTACAAATCTAGACTGCCAAGATACCAAACTGACCATGGCATTCGATATGAAATCTGGAAGGTACTTCATATGCTCCAAGGCGAGGAAACAAGATTTGCCATAAAATGTGTTCTTTCTGTCGCACTTTTGTGCTTGCCTGGTTGGATACAGCAAAGTAATGAATGGTATAATAAATATGATGTGTGGATTGCACCTCTTATCGGATTTTTAGTGAGTCACCCTCGTGTTGTGGGTAATTTCCAAGATCTGTTTGTACGATCATCTTTTGCTGGTACTGGCGCTATATGGGCTTCTGTAGGATATAGGGCCGATTACGGCAACCCTTTTGTGATGGCAGTATTTTGTGTTGTTTTTATGATACCATCTATATATAGATATATTGCAACCCAACATCCAAGATCTGGCCTGATAGGATGTGTCTCTTATACATTAGTGTCGTTGAGTTTGTATAATTCCAGAGAGCATCATGACCTTGACCATGTATTCCTTGCCAGTTTATCGAGAATTTTAGCAGTGCTGGTTGGGGTGGTTGTTGCTATCTTTGTCAATTGGATTTTATGGCCATTTTTTGGGAGGCATGAGGTCCGAAAATCAATGGCGACACTTCTATTCCATATTAGTGAATCTTATCAGATTGTTGTGGATCGATTTTTGTACAGAGATAAGGATGATGATCCCACAGACTTGGTCATGCAATTGGCAGAAATTCGTGAAAGTAGAATGCTTAGAAGTATATATGCAGTCAGAGAGTTACTTGAAGCTACAAAGCATGAGCCATCTATACGTGGAGCGTTTAATGTACAACCTTATGAAGATATGCTTGATGCTTGTGAATCGTTGTTTCAAAATTTGGTAGAAGCACGAATAACCAGTCCTCATTTCAATATTTACGATGCTGATAATGACCCAAACATTACAGCAAGATTGGCATCATTGAGAAGGGATTCTGTGGCTTCAGTTATTTTCGTTTTATACATCTTAGGAGGCTCATTCCGATGCAAAAATGCCATCCCACAATATTTACCATCTGCAGCTATGTCCAGAAAACTGTTGTATCACGAAATGTTTAAATCTCATGAAGAAGGGTACTTCCATTTATCAGGTGACATGACTCAAGTTCATACAAACACTGGCGCGAATACATCTAACTTTGCAGTTACGCCCGGCATCTCAACTAGAGATGAAAGAAGGTTGTGGTCAGTTGTCCATGAAAATGCATTCTCCAAATCTTTTACAAGAACTGCAGAGGAACTTGAAAAATTAATAACATATTCCAAATCTATTTTGGGCGAGCAACAGTTATAAAATATACATAGTATTTTCGTTATTTATAAATTGATATTTTTGTTTGTCTGTTTTTTGAGTTTTGAATGAATATTCTAACGTTAGTCTTGTGAGTAAATTGTAAATCGTAATAACGTACACTCTGCTTTTTCCCGAAGAGAAAGAGTATTTCGACTAATCAGATGGTAAATAAAAATAAGAATAATGGTAGTAGTACCAAGCGTAATAGCAATGCTCTCCAACTGTCTATCAGTAATCATTGTTGATGATGGTAAATTGATATTGGAATTCGACACGTTGATTGTCTCTATACGCCGCACTTGCCCGTTCGGCGTTCGCATACAGTAATTTACAGTTATATTATCATTATCATACTTCAGCAACGTGCAGCATAGCGCTTCCCCTGAGAAGTTGATTTATATAGACAGAATAATATTCGATTATATATATAATTTGTGCTATAAAATATTACTCGGAATGAGGGTTAGATGGCCTAGCTTTTTGAATAGCGTCAAGGTGTCCTGCAGGCTTTACCAAAAAGACATCCTGAATAGAGAAGTTAGAATCGTGGTTGTTGTCAGCAATTCTAACAAGGCAGCTCAGAGGGAAGCTAATATCAAAAGGAACAGCAGACTCGATATCTCTGATTTCCTCATCCGATGACTCAAGTTTAAGTGCTTCAATATTATCTTTAAGGTGCTCAACCTTATGACCACCTACAATAGGGAAAACGTATGGATACTTGTGCATACCGTAGGCAAGAGCAACACTGGTAATCTTTGTTTTCTTTACCTTAGCAGTTTTTGAGAGTGCCTCAACTACTTTGATGATCTTTCCATCCTGACCAGCCCCATTTTTTCTTCCGTCTTTGGTTTTGGCAAGTTCCTCAGGAGTCTTGTACATACCACGACCCAAAGCACCCCAAGGTGCTAAGGCCATGTATTCAGCCTCCACCATAGATAAGATAACACTCACAAAGTCTCTAGTACTTGCATTCCAGAGACCTTCTCTAGTACTTGCATTCCAGAGACCTTGGTATACTGAGAACTGAGTAAGACCATGATTTCTAGCATATTCATTAGCCTTTGATACAATCCAGGCTGGAGAATCACTAATACCTAAATAACGTACCTTTCATGATACGACTAAATGATGTAACGATTGCATTAATTCAGGAATTGAAGTAGAAAAGTCCCACCAGTGAAGGCATAGAAGATCAATGTAATCGGTCTTGAGCTTTTAAATTGGCATTGACTGACAATACGAGACTTTTCTGTGATTACCTTGAAAATTGCCTCGAATAGCAGAGCAAGGCCGTTACGCTTTCCAACAAAGAAAGTAGTGAACTTAGTGGCTAGAACTAGTTGGTCCCTAATCTGTCGTTTCTCCATCTATTCACCAATCCAAGTTTCACTCTCTTCTCTTGGTAATTATTAGCAGTATCAATAAGGCTTCCTCCTTTTTCAACAAAATAATCGAGGATTTCAAAAGCAGTAGCTTTGTCACATTTTCCATGAAGCTTTCCCATGCATCTCCAAAGTTCATTGCTCCCAGGCATAACGGAGAAACTCGAACACCAGCGGTTGGAGACAGGATTCGTTGATAGCCAAAGGCTGATTTGGAGATGGGAGCTGGTGTGAATGGCATCGTTACTATTGACTGGAAATTGGTATTATTAATAAATCATTAGTCTCTAAATAGCTAGCAGGTCACTTTAAGTACTTTCGGATTCACTAGTTAAGTTAATAGACTTTACCCAATTTTGAGTTCAAAAATGGTGCTTAGTAGGACGCTATCGGAGTTAATACTAGTTATCACTGCAATCGCACTTTAGCATTCCGGCTATAGCCAGGACCGCAGTGGTAGTGTAGATTCCTCTAATCCTATACCTTGATCTTTCTATTCTCAAGGATTCCAGCTGAATGTGCGACAATTGGATATTTCTCTAATGTTTCAAAGTTAGCGCAATGTCCGCTGTACAAGCCAACAAGTCGCTGCAATGCCTTCTATACAGGACAGTGTGTATGTGTAAATGTTTGTTCTAGCTAGATAATTGCTCTACGCAAAATTAATAAGTCTGCTATTAAATGAGTATTCGGCATTTGTATGATTAAGAGAAGTCTAGACTAAATTTTATGTACGCCATTTCAGAAGAAGGATAAACTTGAGCTATAACCGACTCGAAAGTGGATTTATAGCAATATTCTTGTTAATACTTGGATCTAAATATAACGGATTGCATATAATTCAAGGTTATTCAATTACTGTATAATACTGTGATATACTTCCTGATTGAAATTTTCTTTAAAGCTGTTTCAAGTTATTTTAGGCTAGTTCCTTATTCGAGTTGAAATATTTATTAGGGTTTTTATTTTATCTCCTTTAGCATATTATGGTAATCTCCGATCAACCCTATGTACAAGAAAGGCTATGCTCCAGCCAATAACTGTAATTAACGTTAACAGCTTGAAGGCCTGCTTAACGAGTCTTAAGACAGATAGGCTGGCTCATTTATGGTGTTGATGCTAATTGACATTAACATTTAATCTTTTAATTATGAACTTTCTAAATTGCTGCTTTACTTAGAGGATTTTAAATTTTATATCATAATATGGGCTATAGCTGAAGGACTGTAGAACAGTAGAAGGGGGTTTGTCACCATTTGTGTACTGTATTAACATTTTAATAGATACGTAACTTATATGTTGGAAGTACTTTAATATTATATTAACTTGCACAATAAAAGTTTTAAAACTTATGGAATATTACAAAATCAGAAATTCCAGAATTGACGCTTGATTTAACACAGACGTAGCCTTGCCTTTCATTATCTGAGATTTCATTTCAATATTATACCTTCAGCTGCTAATTGATATATGAATTTATCCTGCATATAAGAATCACAGAATCACAAGCCATAACCAATATCATTGAAATATATTCTAATATTACTCAAAAAGAAGATTTGAAAGATGCTATAGTAATTAAGTAATAAACACAATACCCATCAACCTTTGCCAGTAGAATCCATGCACCGGTACAGTAATTTAACTTTACGTAAAATTACAATTGGTACTGACTTAAGCATTCGTTTATTTTTCCATATATATTTTAATTCTATATAACACTAAGCAACTTCAAAACCGAGTCAACTAGCAGATGATTTTAACTAATTTTAATTAGCCTAGACATTAAGTACCTCCCTTAGCAATGCTAGCATCAGCATGACTACTAAGTTTAAGTTACAGTTATAGATGCACAGATCTGCCGAAATCGCATGGAGCGGCTCAACCCGTTGATCTAGCAATTTCGGCACTTTCATTATTATTAAGAGCATTCCTTATTCTTTATTAAGAGCATTCCTTATTCTTTAAATCTTTACAACTGCAAATTACATCCCGCTTATCATATATATGGGGGTTATAACAAAGCTACTGAAATTAAATAACAATGGTGATGAAGCTAGGAAATTGCCTCTCTATTTAAGACAGTCCAATGCTGATTTAGACACAAAGTTCTTAAAGTTACAGCAAGATGAGCAAAGGAGGTTTGGTCATAAGGATTGGCCGATGAATGTTGGATTAAGTCGTCACAACAATGCTAGAAATAGATACCGTGGTGTCATTCCATGGGACAAGACAAGAATAGAATTACCAGTAGATGCCCAGGAAAATAACTATATAAATGCGTCTTGGGTAAAAATAAGCACCTCTGCTCATAAGACGGTGGATGATCCAGCTATCAATGATAGCCTAAAGCCATTTATTGTTACTCAAGGTCCAACCGATGAAACTATACCACATTTCTGGCAAATGGTAAATACATATTGTGGAGACCCTGCTGTGATTGTAATGCTAACTCCCCTGGTGGAGCCATATAAAAATACTCAGATGGTTAAATGCGCACAATATTGGCCAACTGATGAGCTTGTACCCCTTGAAATCACCAAAGAAGATGGGTTTGAACATGATCTAACGGTCAAATTGCTTTCAAGTACTAAATATGATCATTATGATTTGAACGAATTAGAAATCACAAATAAAACCACCAATTCTTCAAAACGAGCCATTCACTTTTATTATCATACTTGGGCCGATTTTGCCAATCCCACAGCCGATGCAGATATCATTCATTTCATCAGCGATGTAAATGAAAAGAACTCTGATACTGAGTCTCCTTTAGTTGTTCATTGCTCTGCTGGAATTGGTAGATCAGGCACTTATGTTGCCATTGATGCTGCTATTAATAATGGGTGTTGGCTTGACAAGGATGACGATAGAGATTTAGTTTATGACATTGTATCATCCATGAGAGAACAGAGAATGGGCATGGTCCAAAAGAATTCTCAGTACCGGTACATTTATGAACAGATTGGCAAATTCTTAAAGTCACAGACTTAACCATATTACATAACAAAATCTATAATTTATTCATTAGTTTTATGCAATTTTATAATTTCATGTATTTAATTAAAGGAAAGAATGTAACAATATAATGTAAAAAACAATACAAAGGGGGTCATTAATAAAAAAGGGGTAATAAACATATCAAAGCAATTTAACCAGAGCACATTTCACAAGCACCAGGATTATTAATGGAACATGCTATAACCTTCTCATTGTAAATATCAATTTCGGACTTTTCTGTAGGTTCAGTCTCCTCTTCGGTACTGGCAACTTGAGGATCATAGTTCTCCTTATCACCAGATTCAGTAGAAAGACCAGCAACACTTCTGGTTAATTGTTCAACAGGTTCGTTTTCAATATTAGAAATTTCCTTGACACCAACATGCTTGTATTGCTTTCTGTTCAAGTTGGCCTTAACTTGGTTTGTATCAGCAACCTTGAGAGCTTCTTGATCAACAGTGAATTGAATAGGAGCAGAAGCAGCTTGAGTACGCAAGTAATACATACCAGTCTTAAGACCCTTTTGCCAACCATAGAAGTGCATACTAGTCAACTTACCCATAGTAGGGGCTTGGATGTAAATGTTCAAACTTTGACTTTGATCAATGAAAGCAGATCTATCAGCAGCAAGATCAATAATAGTCTTTTGTGAGATTTCCCAAACAGTCTTGTACAAGTTCTTAAGCTCGGTAGGAATATTAGGAATGTTTTGGATAGAACCATTTGAAGCAATGATTCTATTCTTCATATTCTCATTCCACAAACCAAGGTCGACCAAATCCTTCAACAACCATGGGTTAACAATTTGGAACTCACCAGCCAAAACACGTCTAGAGTAAATGTTAGAAGTATATGGTTCAAAACATTCATTGTTTCCGAGAATTTGAGAAGTAGATGCAGTAGGCATGGGAGCAACTAACAAAGAGTTTCTTAAACCATACTTGGAAAGATCTTCCTTGATGGTATCCCAGTCCCACAAATCAGTAGGAGTAACATCCCACAAATCGTATTGCAAAAGACCTTGAGAAGCAGGAGAACCTTGGTAAGATTCATAAGCACCATATTCCTTAGCAAGTTCAATAGAAGTCTCAACACCAGCGTGGTAAATAGTCTCAAAAATCTGCCTGTTAACTTGCTTGGCTTCGGGAGACTCAAAGGGAAGTCTGAGGGCCATGAAGGCATCAGCCAAACCTTGAACACCAAGAGCAATGGGTCTATGTCTGAAATTACTATTTCTGGCTTCAGGGACAGGGTAGTAGTTTCTATCAATAATCTTGTTCAAGTTTCTGGTGACAACTTTAGCAACCTCATGAAGCTTCTTGTAGTCATACCAAACACCCTCATCGTCAGTTTGGACGAAAGAAGGAAGGGACAAAGAGGCTAGGTTACAGACAGCAACCTCATCAGGAGCAGAGTATTCAACAATCTCACAACACAAGTTAGAAGACTTGATGGTACCCAGGTTCTTTTGGTTGGTCTTTCGGTTACAAGCATCCTTGTAAAGCATGAATGGGTTACCAGTCTCAGTTTGAGCTTCCAAAATAGCATACCAAAGCTTTTGAGCCTTAATGGTTCTTCGTCCTCGGCCTTCCTTTTCATACTTCTCATAAAGAGCTTCAAATTCATCACCGTAGACATCATCTAAACCAGGACATTCATTAGGGCACATCAAGGTCCAGTCCTTGTTCTCCTTGACTCTCTTCATAAACAAATCAGGAATCCATAAAGCAAGGAAAATATCTCTAGCACGGACTTCTTCCTTACCGTGGTTCTTTCTCAAATCGATGAACTCGAAAACATCATCATGCCAAGGCTCCAAATACATAGCAAAAGCTCCAGGTCTCTTGTTACCACCTTGATCAACATATCTAGCAGTGTTGTTGAAGACTCTCAACATGGGGACGATACCATTAGAAGTACCATTGGTACCAGCAATGTAAGAGCCAGTAGCACGAATGTTGTGAATACTCAAACCAATACCACCAGCAGACTTAGAGATAAGAGCACAGGTTTTCAAAGTATCATAGATACCATCTATAGAATCATCCTTCATGTTGACGAGGAAGCATGAAGACATTTGAGGTTGAGGAGTACCAGCATTGTATAAAGTAGGAGATGCGTGGGTGAAGTATTTGAGAGACATGTAGTTGTAAGTCTCAATAATCTTAGAAATATCATCACCGTGAACACCAACAGCAACTCTCATGATCATATGTTGAGGTCTTTCAGCAACTTTACCATTGAGCTTGAGAAGGTAGGATCTTTCCAAAGTCTTGAAACCAAAGTAGTTGTAAGAAAAATCACGGTCATAAACAATAGCAGAGTTTAATTCTTCAGCGTGAGATTGAACAATATCATAGACCTCCTTAGAGATCATAGGGGAATGACGGTTGTTTCTAGGATTAATATAGTTGTATAAGTCTTCAATAACTTGAGAAAATTGCTTCTTAGTTTGCTTGTGAAGATTAGAGACAGCAATTCTAGCAGCAAGGATAGCATAATCAGGGTGCTGAGTAGTCATATAAGCAGCAGTTTCAGCAGCAAGATTATCAAGCTCAATAGTAGTTACTCCGTGGTAAACACCAGAAATAACTCTTTGAGTGATGTGAACAGCATCGACATGGTTAGGATCAAGGCCGTAACAAAGACGCGAAACTCGAGCAGTGATCTTGTCAAACTGCACCTTTTCCTTACGACCGTCTAGAAGGTTAGTATTTTAAATAATCCCAAGTAATTATATATATATATATATATTGATTTCTTTTGTACTCACCTCTCTTATAAACAAACATTCTGATAATAAATAATAAAAAGGACTTCAGTGAAGAAGCTGTATTATAAAAGAACAGTTAAGACGTTGACTAGAAAGAAACAAGAAAAAGTCCAAAAACCGGGCGCGTGGGATCTTTAATAGTTTTTCAGCTCGGACACGATTAGGGCACGAAACGCGCATGATTATTAACAATTAATAAACAACATGCCCAAACCTCTGCCAGTTTCAATTTAGTAAGCGCGCCACATTCGCGATTATAAGGGTAGACAACCTCATTATGGAGCGCTTGGAATGTATGAGACGGTCATTACGTGGTAGTTACGTGTCTGTATCGCGTCGTAGTCAAATCTCACTTATTAACTTGTGCGTTCTATCATCAATAGATAACTAAAATCGTCCTTCGCAGTCCTAACTTGGGTTGATGCTTCTGACGGGTTTGGATTGAGATGCTCAATAAAGGAATGTAGATCGAAAGACCTTTTTGTAATTCCGGAATATTTGGTCCGTCAACTTCCATATACATATTGTACAGTAAGTTATTTATAATTGTGAAAAGATCTTTTAACTTACCATTTTACAGTTACATCTGAGCTATTGAATGCAAACTGGCCTGGCCAGGCCAGGCCTGGCTAGCTAGCTGGATGCAGGCCAGAGTTATTGATCCACACACACAACAAGAGAAATTCTATAGATACGTAAATTTGTATGATTATCTCTGAACTATGTTTGTCCTTTGTATTTATATATTTCTGATCGAATCTATTTTTCAATATACAGTAGAGAGAATAATAAAAGGATTTTGCATTTAAGTCTAAGTTTGTCGCATTTTTTTTCGGGCTGCGTAGGACCAGTTAATATTATGCATGCATTAATCCCCCTGATTCACGCCTGTGAGAAAGATTTAACTTTTATGTTATCTAACTATCTTTAGGAGTCCTGGCTCTAAATAATAATTATGATGAATTTAATATAACGTATATTTAAATATTCGTAATGTACGAGCTTTAAACTATAATAACCGACGTTCTACTGACAGTAACTTTAGCTTCCTAATTTCAGATTACAAACAACCAAGACCACTTAAGGTCAGGTCTGCTTACGTATATAGCGTGACAAGACAATGGTCGTACGTTGCACAACCCAGATTCACTAGAATTCAACTCAATATTCCATATAATCATTTAAAAATCCACCAGAGCACTTAATTTATAAATAACAGTAGATTATCATTATTATTTACCGTTCCAAATGGAGGAAACTGTTGACCCTGACTAGCTTATTAGCTAGTTTCTAATAAAGCATTGGCGAAGTTATTGGTGTAACTTAATGACAGTAAGTTAAGTTAAATCTGGTCGTATGTCCCAACTTACCAGTAACAATACAAAAACTTTGCACATCTCACCACATCTCATTTCTACATTTTACTTGAAAATATAGAGCTAAAAGTTTACTCTAAGGTCATAGAAATTATCTTTTAAATAGGTCGAGTGCGCGCGTTCGGGAAGGTACAAATGCCCTAACCACAGAAAACATGTTCTACCAAATATAAGTTACTAAACCCAGAACCACCTCAAGCTCGCAGAGAGCAAGGCTAGTTAAGATTCAGTCTGGAAAACCAGAAAAGCCATCCTCTTTAAATTCACTAATTAATATCACCAGTAAGTATACTGAGTTATTTGTTATTTGTACTAACACTCGTTAGATTGTAATTGTAATCCACTAATGATGGTTCTGGGGCAGGCTCCCTCATATATTAATCTCTAAATAGGTCAAGACGGTTACAATTATAACAATCACATTGGATATCATTTAAAGAATAAAGTATAAGCAAATAATTTCACAATGACAAGGCTAAGCAGAAAAAAGAAAATTGTATCTGGTAAGTCAACACCAGAAAGAAGAATTACTAGAAGCTCAAGCATTGGTCAAAACGATAGTAGATCTGATAGTGAAGAAAGCACTTATTTAGATGCCGAGGAGTCATTATCAACAGACAATAGTGATATGTCTAGGCTCTTTGTTAGTGATACTGAAGAAGCTAATGCTATGAATTCACTATTTGAAACCCCCGAAGGGTATCCTTTAAATGTCTTTCTAGATAAGTCTTTGAAAGGCAGAATAGAATATGTACAATTAATTGGGAAGTATGGAGGTAATATCTTCCCCACTTGCTCTAAATGGAGTGTTAATATTATACCTGAGTTGCACGAAGCAGAAACTGGGCTTCGTTTTTCCCTACAAAAATTTGCTTGTTTCTCGGTCCGTTGGATTCATGACAGTATCCAGATGAGAAAGCTTCAACCCTTAAATAACTATGTTTTGGTAGAAGGTGGATATAGAACTCAGATGTTCTTCCTTGATGGAACTATAGTTGAAGATACAAGAAGGTCTGGCGCGAAGAGGCCACCTCGAACTTCTGTTAATACTAGTGATGATTCGGACGATATTCCAATTGCAAGACGTATGCAGTGGCTTCGCAGCTCTTCAAGTCAAGGAGATAATAGTTCATTAAGAAGACTGTCTAAAAGACATAGTCAAAGTCAACCTGATAGTACGAATTGCGGTCCTTCTTCTCCCGAGAGCCGAGCTGTAAACATATCGCCCCATAGGCCAATTGGAAACAGCAACATTGAACTCAGCGATAGCCGACAAAGTCATGTACAATTTAAAGGAGTATCATCTAGAACCAGCAGAGCTCCAGATTCAGTTACAGCTTCAGTAGATAGACGTCACTATGAGAGCCTGCTGATTGAGAACCGTCCGAATGAGAACCCACGGACCGAGACTCCACGAATGGAGACCTCGAGAGTTGAAAATCCACAATTTAAGACTCCCTTGATCGAGAAACCACAGACTGAGGAGCAACGGGTTGAGGTTTCGCATATTGAAGACACACAGATTCAAACTCCACGAACTGAGGCTCCACGAATTGTGGTTCCACCAGTTGAGGTTTTGCAGCTTGAAAACACACAGATTAAAAGCCCACAGGCTGAGACTCCGCGGATTGAGAAGTCACGGATTGGGGCTTCGCCAGCTGAGAATTCAAAGATTGAAATCCCACAAATGGAGATTTCGCCAATTGTTCCTAAGCCGTCAGATTCACCTGAGAAATCGAAGTCTAGATTCAACTTGGAAGGTCTTTCAGGAGTATTTGAAAAAAGTAATTCTGAGACTGTTCCAGCGATAACAGAAGCTGGAACCTCTACTGAACGTAATGTTAACCAGTATGATTGGGAAGAGGAACCTCTGTTTGTGGATGATGAACCAGTTATTTTGTCAATCAGCGAGAATATAGGGGGAAATCGAGAGGAACCAGCAAAAGATCAACCTGTAAGAGTCGTACGCGACCGAAATGCAGCTCTTAGTCAGGAGTCTCCAGGAATGGATCTTTACACTCAGCCTCAATCAATACAATCCCTATCTTTAGAATCCTCTACCTCCGAAGTTTCATTGGTTCCAGCAGCATTTTCAACCCAGAGTTTGGCACCTGTGGATGTGCCGTCAAAAATTCGACGGCCCGAATGGGGTGTGCCCATATCTCGTTCAGATACCCAGATAATAGATCCATATCATAATCTAGATGCGTTAAGCGAAGCTGTCTCTACTATTCAAACAGGAAATATGGCACAACGTCTTAATTCAATGCCTCCAACCTTGTCTTCGCAACGATCAGAGTGGGATCCAACCTTGCAGCCAAGATATAGATCTGCAAATTGTAGTCCTCAGCCTGCTAAATTTAATTTAGGGCACAGTTTTAATAATTTCAAACAAATGACCGCCCAGAAATCACCACATCGGAAGTCAGCAACAATTGGCTTAGCAAACTTACCAAAATCTATTCAACCAGTATCAAGAACCCGCCCAAATCTCTCGCCTAAAAGGGTCATACCTACTTCTGGAGACCCCCGCATTAGACTATTTGAATTGCAGGAGCCAATGACTGAGAACGCAGCTGAGACACTCAGCGCCATTGCGAGCAGCTCAAATTCGATTGATGCTACTTCTGATGGTACAAATGTTGACTTTGGCATACCCTATTCTGGAAACTATCATCAGATACAACCTAAAACGGTAAATTTGAGGTCTACGAAAGGGTCACCAGTTTCAAAAGGCCGAAAATTAGTGCCACTGATGCCAAAAGCCTCTGTACCAGTTCCAGACGTGTCTCAAAATTTAGTCAATGACCATAATGCTAGGCATATATCGTACGTGTTGCCAGATATTTCCCAGAATGTATCTTCTTCACTGTCTAACACAGAAACAAGCGCTATTAATATCACTGATTCCCAGGCTATGAGTCTAAACATACACGAGGAAAGTTCACATGAAGCTCAAAATACTCAAAAAGAAAGCTCTACTGGACGAACAAGATCTGTTACAAGAGCTATAACGAGGTCAGCGGTAAGGAAGCAATCTTCTGCAGAGCCACTTCCGGAATCGGTTACAAGATCAGTAGAACCAGTTTCAATACCAGCGCCTATGACGGTCTCCTTGTCATTGCCCAAAGAAATCTCAACCAAAGGTTCAAAACTATCGTCAGAACCAGAACCAGTGCCAAAGTCAGTATCAGGACCAGACACAGAGCAAGTGTCAGTGCACGAGTCAATAGAGCTACCTGAACCAGCTCCTGAACCAATCACTCAGCCCGAGCCAGCAGTAGAAATTGTGTCTGAACCGGTGTCTGAGCAAATATCTGAACCGGTATCAGAACAAATATCTGTACTAGTGTCTGAACCAGTGTCTGAACCAGTGTCTGAACCAGTGTCTGAACCAGTGTCTGAACCAGTGTCTGAACCAGTGTCTGAACCAGTGTCTGAACCAGTGTCTGAACCAGTGTCTGAACCAGTGCCTGAACCAGTGTCTAAACCAGTGTCTGAACCAGTGTCTGAACCAGTGTCTGAACCAGTGTCTGAACCAGTGCCTGAACCAGTGTCTAAACCAGTGTCTGAACCAGTGTCTGAACCAGTGTCTGAACCAGTGTCTGAACCAGTATCTATTTTAAAACCGGTCACAATGTCAATTGCTAGTATGTTGTCGACCCCAGCGCTAAAGCCAGAGCTGGTTTCAGAGCGCTTGTCTACAGATCCAAATATTATGCTGGTAGGTGAGCCAGATATTGAACTGAACACAGTGCCAGCGACTGACGGAACACATAATAATAATGAAGGAAATGAGGTGGGCACTACTGTTGTAGAACAGAACATTACAGAACAGATGTTAATCAATAATAATGGTAATGGGGTAGCGTCGAACAATCAAAAACTCGCTAATAGTGATTTGGTTCAGACAGAGGGAATAATATCTAAGCTGAACTTAGCTGAGGATGTGGTCTCAGGTGCTTCATTAAACAATGAGACAGAGAACACATCTCTGCATAATGTGCTGACTCCATCATACAGGGGGGAGGTGCATAATTCTGAGAACCGGGATCGTGTCGATTCAAATGGAGAGCAACCCATCCAAGAGAAGTCTGTGGAACATTCCAGCACTGATGATGATACACATGAAATATCAAGGCCATTAGAAACTGTCGCAATGCGGCCACAAAGTTCGTCTACTAGTCGTGGTTTCACATTATCCGAAGATGCTACATTGGCAAATGTGCTTGAGATAATAAATACTATGAGAATATCTAGAAAGGAAGCAGCTGAAGTACTTAGCAAGAGCTTCCTAAGAGGGAGATCTGCGTCGGGCCTGGAATCGCGGTTGAAGAAACTGTCGGAGACCAAGGTTTTAAGAGAATCTGCTATTGCCAATCGGAGCTTGAGCATAAATCTAGAGCCTTTCAAATTGCTAGTGGAACAAAGTCGAAATTCTAGAAAACCAGTAGGAGAACGACATCGAATTGCTAGAAGATTATTACATTCTCATCAGGATGATGTCTTGATTGCTTCATATTTAGTCACATCTCCAATAACAAGGTGGAAGGGGGTGAGATTGTATCAAGAACTTATTGAAAATCATAAAGAAGTAAGTATTATGATTTTATGAAACTACTCCAGAAGATATCAGACAACTAACAAACAGCTTCAATTTAGGACTGCAGACTCGTGGATTGGCCGGTGGAAAAGGCTTGCTCCAGAATATGAAGAATTACTGAAGAAATTAGCAGGCAGATCCGAGCTTATTTTGAGCGCAGTTACTGAGGAAGTTGCTTTGAAATTGACATCCGTTATCGTCGATCGCATGTATTCAGATCCTGCGTACGTATCTAGAACAAGGAAGGAAGAAGTCCTTGAATTTGTACTGGCTGTGGTCAGAAAAGCAAGAGAGCATTATAAGCCCGCATCTAATCCTTTGACTCAAGGTACCGAAAATGCAAATTCTGGTCCGCTTGTACCAATTTCTACATCAGATAATAGTAGAAATGAATCTAGTATCTCAGAATTTCAAGACATGTTTTCTGATGAAGTACCTGCTTACAGGCAATCGCAAGGGAGTGCTGTAAGTCATTCGAGAATTGCAATAAACCGCCCCGTTCAGTTAACTGACGTTCCTGGAAATATGAGACCGTCAGATGAAGATGAAGTACTTACTATATCACATAAGCGAATATCAAACCCTGAAGATTCCGAGAGGTCTCAGAAGAGAATTCGCACCGTAAGCCCAGACATTATTGACTGGCAGGAAAGTGAACTTTCAGATGATGCCTACGAGTCAGTCTCTGATTCGGCAGAACCTGTAGTAGTAAACATCGGCCATAATGAAATCGAAATCGAAGTCGAAGAATCAGAACTGGAAGACAATGAACGTTTAATTGATGCCGATCATCTAAATGCTGAATATAAAGTCGAAATGAACAATTTTATGCATCGTTCCGAAATCGATAGTAGCAAATCACAGGTTGATGCAGAACGTATAAACGTTGAATATGAAGTTGAGGAGAACAATGGCAAGGATCATCCCGAAATCGACAGTAGCGAAGGCGAGGACAACCATGAAATGAATAATCATTCGGAAATCGAAGATGTTTTGCCTCAAATAGATGCAGACCATCTGAATGCTGAACAGGAAGCTGATAAGGATATTGGAATGGATAATTTTGGTGGAGATAGAAATGATGAGGTTGAATTGAGTAGCGATGACGAGGATGAAAATGAAGAAGAGCCTTTGAGAGATGTACGTCAACCACCGTACATACCGCAAAACGACAATGAAAAGTTTGGTGGCCCTTTTTGGTACCATCCAATACTTAAAGATCTACAATTTGCCGTAAGTAGAGCAGAAATATCATCAGTTCTTTGTTCTGCATACGTTCTTAGCAATGAATTTGTAACGGCTGTCGGAGAGGCCACTAGCTGGGATAAAGATCTTATGAATTATGCTATTGAATATTATAAGAAGCATGGTGTGTTTCCAGTATTCAGAGGAATTTGGACTAGGAAAGACGACTTGACCCTGCAGAAACTTCTTTATAGATTTGGTCCTCAAGTTGGCGAAGCTATGGATGATACTACTGGTAAAATGAATCGGATGAAACTTTTTCACATTTTAAACAATATTTCTACTGCAAATGAACTTTCTGAGAGGGAATTGAAGCTTTCCCGTAAACACGGGTTTCAGCTGCTGATTGAACGAACCATGAGTCTCTTTTCTGATCCATAAGCAGATCGTTTGCCATATTATCAAAGGCTAATTATTTATTTATTACTGAGGTGCTTTTTATTACTTAATAAAATATAAAGCTTACGGATATAGTATTTTTTTTAATGAAGTGATGTCATAATATAATCATAATATAATACCAAAGTTTAAATTTGAACATTACGTTCACTATGTCATGCTATATAAATTTAAATAAATAGAACTGATAATCATCTTTTAGCCACCACCAGCATTTGGCGGTCTTTCTACTTCATGGATTTCAACAACATATTTCGAAAGAAGCTGTCGTAACTCGGGGCTAATCTTTGGAAGTGAATCAGTGACCAAGATGCCATCGGTTTCATCAGGACCTATCTCTTTCGCCTTTCTATCAATCATATCAACAGTCTTCTTGAATCTATTGAAGAGCAATTCGGCTCTAACCAATATATCTTCAAGATCTAGAGTCATAGATAGGTCATTCATATACTTTAAAATCTCATCAAACTGACTCAAATGTTCCATTATGACATCCTTGTGCTTGTCTAAAATTGCTAATGCAATGAAAAGATGAAACTGACTAGACAAGTAATCAGTCCATAGAACCTCCCATAGTCTTAAAACATCGTTCCAAATCAATTCACGCTTGAACCAAACAAGAAGCATTCTGAAGAAGAAGAAGAAATGAGTCGAATCAGCCTGTTCTAAGTGCTGATAAAGCTTTGGCAACATGAGTTGAACGAGATGATCAAGAGCTAGGAGCTGTTGTCGCATGCCTGATTGATCTCGAAGGAAATTTCTCTCCATTCTCTTCATATAGCCACAGAAAGCCCAGAACGCGACTGCATCATCCTGAAAGACGACATACAGTGGAGACAGAAGATCACTCATTCCTTGAACATAGCCTAAATTGACATTATATTCATTATAAGTGATCAACATGTCTTTGAGCTGCTCCAAATGTAAATTAGTTCCAGTTTCTGCAAACCTACTATCAGGATCTGGATGGGGGGTATCCGAATCACTAAACAGTGGGATATTTCGATCTGTTCTTTGGACATCTTTCTCAATTCTGGATTTTTGATCACGCCAGAATTGATCATTTTGCTGCCGATCAAGGTCATCCCACCATTTTCGCTTCAACCTATAATACTCATTTCTTTTCTCGGATAGAATAGACTTCCTTTCATCTTCATCACTATCCCAAGGAAATACATCTAATAAAAATAGCCAAGCTTCGCTTCTTGCAGAAGGTGCTAGTCCTCCATGGAATATTCTCTCTTTAACTTCAGTGATAGTCAAACATAGACGACCAGAGTGATCAAAAAATGCATTCCATTCGACTAGTCCTACTTCGTTACGCCTTTCCACATCAAAATCAACTGATAACAGTTCAAAGTCACCTACTGCACTACCCAAAATATCACTATAACCATCGTTCCAAACGATCTTATTTCTTGACCGTTCGGCTTCCTCTGCGATGCCCATTGCCCATTTAGCCAAATAAACACGAGCACTGTCAAAATCGTCACCAATTTTTTGTACTTCAGGCTTATTTAAAAGCTGCTTGACAGAAGGAGGTGACTTGTCAATAACATTCTGAGCAGCTTTCCTTGAGAATCTAGTGACCATGGCAAGCTTTTCAAGAATAGACCATCTTGCATCCTTAAATGCTTTACTAAAACGATCCTCTGGCAGCTCCTCTACTTTGGCCGACCGGGGACTAAACGACTTTCTATCCTCTGGTTCGGGATTTACCAAGATAATTGATGGTTCTAAAGTTGAGTTTTCTAAAGTAGCATACGATTTTAAAATCTGCAAGACATGCTCGCCTCCCCAGAACAATTGATCGCCATTTGCAAACGGTTCGAAATTCTTGTTTCTCTGCTTGCGTTGTAGTACAGTACTCTCTGATTCGGAATCATGAAAGAACAATGCTGGCAAAGTCTCTTCAGACTTTGTGTGTAGGATTAAAGAACCCCACCACCACCCCAATGATGGCGGGCGAACTTGAATGGAGTAAATATTAGACAGAGGAATAGAAAAAGCATAGGAAGAAATTGAAGATCTTGGAGGCGGTGACACTAGAACTTCTTTAAGCCTCTTTTTACCTTCCGTTTGTTTTGAAGAATAGTTTTGTTGAGATGATGTAGATTCATCATTGTTGCCACCGTTAACTGGCTCCATGTCCACCTTAACATAGCAATCCAGGTCTTTGCCATCATTTAAAAATGATTCTGGTACCCATGATAACAAAATTTCTTTATCAGCAGCTTCTTTTGGACGAACTAAAGCCAAATAGCCTGCTATATTGTCTTTAGCTGATGATGTGGGGTGGACGTAGACCTTTGATTTTGAGAAAAGCAGTACCACCTTATTAGAGCGCTGGCTACTACCAGCAGTCGATCGGGATGTGCTTGCCGAGAAAGACGACGATGAGGGAGCCAAATTTCCTGAATTAGAGTCCATATCGACAAATATATAATTGGAATCTAAAGTATCAGATAATTCACTCGAGCGTCTGGATCTGATATTTATGGATCTTAAGTCTGAAGTGCCTGCTGGGAGCGGTGAAGGTGGCGGTGAGGGCCCTGAACAAGTGCGATCGGTTCCAGGGCAACGGGACACTAAGGACGAAGACAGTGCCATAAAGGAAGCAAAGTATAATAGACGAATATCAACCTGATCGACACGTACACGTCTTCGCAACTATATAATGGGATATATTTGTGCTGTATAACTGAGGAGACTAAAAGTTAATATCCTAGAGATGCTTTTTGTTTAATTTAGATTTGTCAGAGTAAAATGGAGATAAGTGTTAGATGATTCAGCAAGATTAGCAGATTGCAGACTTAAGTTGCACTTTCCCTACCCTTGGATGTACGTAGGCACTGCGTTAATTTATGCTTAGCGCTAAATTTCATAGATGACCAGGTAACTTAGCCAAGTGTAAGGGATCATATAGATCATATGGTAAAACTCCATGAATCGTATATAAATAAATACTAGTGCCACTTTCGGGCTATATAATTTTATGAAAAGCACTGGAAAAGACGTGATGAATATCTGAAAGTTCTGCTCTTGTGGTTGGGATTAGGATAATTACCACATGCTATAATTGATAACTGTACCCTGTCATGTTGAAGCGTCAATGAAATGAAATGATACTCCTTTTGTAGTGACCAGGTATTTGAACATGTTCATTATTGAATATCTTTAATGTCAAGTCCAATGTCGTAGGCGTATATTGTTAATTGCTTAGCTCTATAATTAGTCCGACAATAGCCGCGCCGACCGACGTTATATAATATTATATATAATATAATGTCAGTTTAACTCTGAGTTTTCCTCGGTCTCTTGTCGGCGCTAGAAGCGGGCATTTTATGCGGATCATTTTATTATATATAATATGGGGTAATTCTACACTTTTGACTTCACCTTGTACATATATTGTTTAAAACACAAAATGCTTTCACGATTGGCTCACAGAACCAGCTCAATTGCAACGCAAAATTCACAGTTAGTGTTCAGACGATGTTTGTCTTCAGCTAATGACCAGATAAACAGAATTGCTGTTATCGGAGCAGGCCAGATGGTAAGTAGAAAGAGTCTATAAGGCAAAACTCCAACTAACTGGTTATCATAGGGTGTTGGTATTGCTTATGTTGCAGCAGCAAATGCCGGAGTAAATGTGAAGTTAATAGATAATTCAGAAGCTTCTCTTGCTAAAGGAACTGGATTTGTTGACAAGTTATTGGCTAAGAATATTTCAAAGGGAAGATTGACCGAAGAAGACGCGGACGCTATTAAATCAAAAATATTCCCAGTTACAGATCTTGTCAGTGGTATTAAAGATGTTGATATGATTATTGAAGCAGTTCCAGAAATCCCTGAGTTAAAATTTTCAATTTTTGAAACTTTGGCAAAAGAAGCTCAACCATTTGCTATTCTTGGTACTAACACTTCATCAATCAGCATCACTAAGATTGCAGCGGCCGCAAGAAACGCAGAGTCAAGAGTGATCGGCGCTCATTTCATGAATCCTGTTCCTGTTCAGCCCGGTGTTGAGATTATTACTGGACTTCAAACATCTCAAGAAACTGTAGACAAAACTTTAGAGTTCATTGGTAGAATGAAGAAAATAACTTCAACATCAATTGATAGCCCGGGATTCTTGGCTAATCGAATTCTTATGCCTTATATCAATGAGGCTATCATCACTTTAGAAACTGGAATTGGTCAAAAGGAAGATATTGATAGCATCATGAAGAACGGATGTGCTATGCCCATGGGACCACTTGCTCTAGCAGATTTCATTGGATTAGATACCTGTTTGGCAATTATGAATGTCCTTTATAGGGACACTGGAGATTCAAAGTACAGGCCATCTATCTTGTTGGCTAAGATGGTTGATGCTGGTTGGTTAGGTGTTAAATCTGGAAAAGGATTTTATGATTATAAAAAATGATAATATATATAAGTTTATATAAGATAATACCTTTAGATTTTTATTATAACATTTTGCCTTTAGCATGAGAAAGGGCAATAAAAGGGATCTCAAAGTATTAGAAATATATCTAATTAAGCCACTGGTTCAGTCTTAACACTAGTAGTAGGTGATTCGGCTGAAGTTGAAGCTTCGCGCATCAATCTCTCTTCAAGTTCTTTTAGCTCTTGTTCTCTCTTCAACAGCTCTCTTCTCTTCTGGGCGATTTCTTCTTGTACCTTTTGCTCAATTGCACGCAATTTTTCTTCTTCTTGTCGAAGTTGTTCCTCTCTCTGCAAGTACGAACTACTAGCTACTGATTCCTGTTCAGCCAAAGAAGAAAATGCATGTTTGGATTTGATTTCTGGAGTTCCTGATGGACTTGGAATATCCTTTGAAAGTTTCTCAGTTCTATAGTTTTCATACAAGAAATCGTACGTAGTCTCCTTCAGGTCATTCATATGACTTTGTAACAATAAATCTCGTAATAGAGGGAATTCAGAAACTTCAGGGTCTTCAACATCGAGATGTCCCCAAGGATATTCCCGCCCAAGTACTTTTCTACCTTTAATTGTAAATATCTTAGAACCACCAACAATTGAAAATGGCATAACTGATCGTAAAGACGATGGAGTTTTGGACCCATTTGCGTTGCCGTTTACTAACTGTTCTCCATCACTATCTGAATCGTCAGGGAACTGATAAATTGGGATGTTGTAGTGATCAATGTCCTGCATGATCAACGTTTTATTAATCTCAATTTCTTCTTTTGTCAAAGAATCAGCCTTAGATATAACTGGAATAATATTAACTTTCGTGGCCATAAGTTTCATAAACTCTACATCTATTTCCCTCAAGCCATGTCCAGTAGGGGTGATGAAATAGACTAAAGCATGAACTCTGTTATCAGAAAATCTTGGATTTCTCCTGATTCGTGACTCCTCGGCTAAAACATCGTCGTATTGCTTTTCAACATAAGCTAAAATTTCATTAAAGCTTCTTAGTTAATATATTATTTTTCAGATTTTCAAATTATCATGATAACTTACCAAACAGTGTTGTCAATGTTATCACCAAATCCAGGGGTATCAATAAATTTCAGTTGTAAAGAACCATTCACATCATCTGGCAATTCTAATTATTTCGTTAGATGAATTCCCCATTAATTTTAAATCACCTTCAAAGTATCGGCTCTTACCTTCTACAAACTCGTCAAACTCTAAACCAGGCTCTCGATGAGCATTAAGAGGATCATACACATCATCATCAGGAGGAGTAATATCTCGCCCACATAAAGTATTAATGAATGTAGTTTTTCCTGATCCTTGAGATCCGCATAGCATTAATGTGAACTTGGCACCCTTTTTCTGGTTTCTTTTTTGACGTAACTATAAACAATATTAGAAAATTCTACGCGTTTCTTCTGTCCATCTAAGAACTTACCAAAGCTGTTGAAGGAACCCGTTCCATTTCTGTAATCGATCCTTATAATTTTCTTCTTCGTATTCCAAAAAATAAAATAAAAAAAAAAATAAAAAAAAAAACTAAAAAAAAACACACAATGCTCCTATTCAAAGAGTAGTAGATTGATAATTGAAAGGTGTTGAAAGCAGGTACAAATATCGACTACTATAGAATGTATGCTAGTTAGTTAAAAAGAAAGTTTCAGGAGTAGGGGGGTCAACCGTCTCGACAGCGTAACTGTTACACGACGCGTGGTAAGGGTGTTGTGTTTCGCATCCGTTAGGGAGAAACCGTTTACCAAACAATCATTGCCTATTCATAGGTAAACAATCCCCACCACTTAACAGGCACAACCTAGTTAGGCTGTTCATCTAAACAATTGGGCGGGTTACAAACTTAATTTATATATTAAATTAATTGTATTAAAATTTTTATCTAACCCCTTTAAACTTATCTATTTGTTTAATGAAAAAAACAAAAGTACTTCCCAAAACTTTTCTTATATAAATATGAGATTGGGCTGCATGAGCACCAATATGACAAGTAGATGACCCTAACAATTTCCCACCTCATTTATGCTTTAATTAATTTGCAGGTCCATAATCAGGAGTTTGCTCAGAAATTAATGGCTCTTCAGTACGATCAACTGAGGTGTGATCAGTATTGGCATCTCCAGTATATAACATAAACGAGACCAGACTGACCCCAATAAAAACAATAGCAACTATTTCCCAAATGAGTTGAGGTCTCTCACTAATGGTTGACTTAAAGATATGTAGAGATGCAGCAGGGAATACAACCATAGACAGCTGAGCCACCAATCCTAAAGCTCCAAAAACTTCACCGATATTTTCTTTAGATGCAAATTTGACTACACAATTGGCGAAAGCAGGAGAACAAATGCCTGAAAACAAATCAACAATGCAGATGCCTAATAAATAAGAGAAGCCCGAGTTGGCTTTTGAGACGGTGAAAAACCCTAGTGTTACACCAATTACACCAACTCTAATTAGAGTGGTATCAATATAGTCAAGTTTATGAGTTCGAACAATCCAAATGTATTCTAAGCCTCGAAACAACATAGGGAAAATGGCAGTCAAAGTAACCGATCTAACAGTACCATAGACAGATATAACAAAGCCAGTTTCTACAGCTGTCCAATTCAATAAAGTTTGGGGATAAATAATAAGCAAGTTTGATATGGATACAACAATACCTGTGTTAAGACACAGGATAACGACAAGCAGTCTAGCGTTTCTCTTATCAATTTTGTTTTCCAAGTGATTGAAAAACAGCTTTTGCAATGGCTTTAGGAAGTTGATACTATCCAACACTTGCATGAATAGAGGAAGCTCCTGTTTCTTTAGAGATTGGGAATTGAAAGTGGACTGAGACAATCGTCTAGCTCTAATACTTCTAGACTCTCGAATAACAAAAGTTAATATTAAGATAACAACCATATCCAAGATTACAGTGGTACCCATACACACAGCTAGTTTACCAGAATAGCCAACAATAATACTTCCAATGGAGGGCCCAATAGCTATACCCCCTGCATAAGCAGCAGACATCCAAGATAGATATTTGGGTCTAATTGCCGGTCTGATACAATCAGATATATATGAACTAACTATCTGAGGCACTACCAGAGCTAGACTTCCTAAGAAAGCTACTGCAACAAGCCATTTATAGCCAAAGTATTGTGGTGCACTTTCAACAAGCAAAAATACCGAATCATTGACTAATGATAAGATAGCCAATACGATCAGTATAGGTTTCCGTCCAATTCTGTCAGAAAGAGCTGCTAGTCTTGGTGCTAGTACAACTCCCATGATACCACTAATGACTGTTTGTAGAGATAGATAACTTGCAACTCGTCCTGCAACTGCTGGATCATGGCATTTACCAGTACTATCACCTATTATTGAATTGACCGAATCTGCATCATCAGGAAATTGAAGTCGGCACATCAACAATAGGACCGAATCTAAGACTGATGTAATGCTCATAGCAGTGGATGTTTCTAATAATAAAACCACTCCAATAAGAAGTAGTGGATTAGGCCGATCTTCTTTGGGCATTGCTTCAAACTCTGATCTTAAAGGACTGTCTAAAGGACTGTCTCCTTCAGCCTCTGACAGTTCTTCATAAAGATCAAAAACATCTTCGTCTTGGATTGGATCTTCAAACACTCTATTAGAGGGCCCATCCTCTGGTGAATCCAAGGGGTCTACTGAATCGCTAGACATATAATCACTTTCTACAGTTCTCTATTGTAATTTTTTCCCAGAGTACATACATACATATATATGTAACATATAATTTAAATTATAGTGATAGATAGATATGATCAGTGATGCATACAGTTCTTATTGTGAGCGTTTCGGAGCGCCGTATATTAAATTTTTTTTTTTTTTGTGGGGGGGGGGGGGGGGGGGGG